>JAWRVZ010000342.1:2500-55000 GCA_037043235.1 Rhodeus uyekii | reverse complement strand
CTTCAGGTTCACACTAGGACAGGCATTAAGTTGGTGTGGGCTTGTGGACACATTGTTCCCCAAAAATGTCATTCGACGCAGTGCAAGTTCCCTCGAAAAGGAACGTATTATGTTATGACTGTAACCCTTGTACCCTGAGAAGGGAACGAGATGCTGGGTCTTCTTGTCACACCTTCCTATGCCTGAGGCTCTTTGCTTCAAGTACTAGAAGTTGCCGCTCGTGTGTACTGTTGCACTGTGTACTGGCTTCTGCCTCAGCTGGCACATGCCACGTCACATGTTACATCATCACGTATCACCAATCAAGATTGGGATAGTTTTACAGATGCTTCAGATGCTTGCACTCTGAGAGCGTTCCCCTCATTTGTCACAGCGTCTTGTTCCCTTCTCAGGGTTCAAGGGTTAGAGTCGTAACCCAAGGTTTGGCAACTTTAGCTTTCAGTAGTGAAAGTATTTTAAGTTTTACTGTCCGCCATTTTACAGCAGGACAAATGATTCTTTAACTTGGTAAACATCAGATCATGAGAGTTTAATATTTCTAGTTCCTCTTCAGGAATAAACAGTTCATGTTGGGAACCTGCGTTCCTGATCAAGGTGAGTGAGTTTTACTCAGATGAGCTGCTGTTGAGTTTCTTCCTCATTAAAGAACCATGAGACGCTTTCCTGTGTTTTAAACAACTTGTGAAAACCTAAACATCAATTACTTAATGAATAATTCTTAAAAGTTATAAAAGTCACAACAAAAAAATTGAAAACTTTCTGATAGTGTAGTTTACATATTTAACTTTCCAAAAGCTTCTGTAATGTTGTTTCAATCTTCCTCACTAGCAGCGTAACATCAGGGAAGATCAGCTGTAATGATAGAAATACTAAACATTCACATGCATTTATTTTGTCCTTCAAATCCACTTTGGGAGATTTTATAAAAATACGTATTTGCAAGAACAACTGAGCTCTATTTCACATATCAGTTGATTTAAATTATTTTATGGAAACATAAAGGGCAGACGAATAGGTAAAAAAACATTCTTATTATTGTTTATCAATTTTGAAGAAATATGTTTAAATAGTGTCTCCTCAGAGTTACTGGAGCGGCTCCATGAAGACTGAATGAATCATGGACGACACACAAACATTCAGAGATGCAGATTTCCCTCCAGGATGCAGGTACTGAAATCTTCATATCATATTAATTATTCATTTTATTTAACAGCATGTTCTTGGTGTTGTTAATGTGATCGAAGTGTTTTTTTTCATATTCTTGTGCTGATATACAGAGTAAAATTATCCTTGTGGAACAAACACTCTTAGAGCTTCTAGGGCATTTCTAGAGCTTCGCTTAAACAAGATTCTCTGTGTGAGGTTTATATACATGTTAACTTGACTATAAGAATTCCTGTCTATATTCTATTAAATCTATTCTAATGTCTCTGCTGAAATAATGTCAATTCCACAGGGAGAGATCAATCCCACCGGAGTCCAGCTGTGTGTCCATGAAGAGTGACCGATCTATGGATAAAATAATCAATCTTAAGGGAAGACAAACACCATCTCACCTGAGGTACAACATTTCTGTTTAGATAGATAGAAAGATGGATGGATGTACAGACGGACGGACAAATTAGATGGATGGATGGATGGAAGATGGATGGATAGTTGGATGGTTGGATGTATGCATAAATGGATGGATGGATGGATGGATAGAAGATAGATGGATAGTTGGATGTATGGATGGATAGAAGATGGATGGATAGTTGGATGTATGGATGAATTGATAAATATATGGATGGATGGATGGATGGATAGAAGATGGATGGATAGTTGGATGTATGGATGAATTGATAAATATATGGATGGATGGATGGATGGATAGAAGATGGATGGATAGTTGGATGTATGCATAAATATATGGATGGATGGATGGATTGATGGATAGAAGATGGATGGATATTTGGATGTATGGATAAATATATGGATGGATGGATGGATTGATGGATAGAAGATGGATGGATATTTGGATGTATGGATAAATGTATAGATGGATGGATGGATAGATAGATCGACTTTTCTTTGCTGTTTCTCTTTATGTAGAATTATCATATAATTTACTCTCTGCTGAAATAATGTCAATTCCACAGGGAGAGATCAATCCCACCGGAGTCCAGCTGTGTGTCCATGAAGAGTGACCGATCTATGGATAAAATAATCAATCTTAAGGGAAGACAAACATCATCTCACCTGAGGTACAACATTTCTGTTTAGATAAATAGATAGATAGAAAGATGGATGGATGGATGGTACAACATTTCTGTTTATAATAGGTGTTGTAAAACTGGACAAACTGGAAGATGTCGAGTCGTTTGGTTTAAAAAGGGGCTGCTCTCTAAGTAAATAAAAGATGTTTCTGGAAATTGTCATGTGTGTTATCCAGATCACACCTTAGCCAAAGATGTTTTGAACCTTGTTTACTCTTCGGATTTGGTACAGCTGGTGAATGTTCCCATTTATATTCATGATTCACACTCTTGATCTGGTGCTTTCTCTCGGCCGGACAGTCTGTGATCTGATAACTGATGACCATGCCATCTCTGATCACAAGCGGTTACTTCGACTACCTGCTCTGAATTTTCAGCTGTTTTTAAGGAAGTGTCTTACTCTGGGGATTTACTCTGTGATGATTGGAGTGGAGCAGATTATCTTACTCGGTTCAGTTATCTATCTTTGCAAATATTTTAAACTCTTTGGCTCCCATAAAAACAAAACAATGTAAACCAAAATCAGAGCCCTGGGTAAATGACGACACGAGTGCCCATCGGCAGATCTGCAGTCGGGCCGAAATAAGGTGGAAAAAAGACAAACTTTATGCAGTGATGTTTAGACTGATGGGGGACTGAAGCAGTGCATGCTGGTTAGAGTTCTGATGATGAACGCGGTTTCATGATTGGTCAGACTCACTGATAACAATGATGTGCATTTCATGCTTATTCTGACACCTTCCACTAATGTATTACACTTCTTGTAAACTTAATACTGTGTTATTCTCAGGGTTCTGTCACTTCAGTTTGGGTTTCTAGTGTGTTGGTTGACAGAGCTCTGACTTTGTTGTGTCTTGTTATTGTGAAACCAGCTGCGATCAATTAAGGGAAACGAGGGAACAAGATGGGGTTTTCCTGTGTATGTATTATGTGTTCCCGGTTCATGTTAGTGTTCTGTTTTCCCCCTCTTGGGTCGTTTATTTTGTATTTATTTTGTTATTGATAAATATCCCTTCAACCTGCAATTGAGTCCTCGCTTCTTGATTCCATGACAGATATGTTTTTAAAAATAAAACATAGACCCCTCAGTATGTGGACCCTTTTCAGATTCAACATCACCCTGCAGTCACTGTATAAGAAACACCAGCAGTGTTAACTACTTTCTTGTAATTTGATGCAGTTTTTCTGCGATAAAGAAAACAAATACTAAAAGTGTTGCTATGGGAAGCAGAAATTGACTTGACAGCTGTTTTAAATTCTTCCACTGACTGCAGGTGGCAAATCTCGCCAAAGTCAAATACACCTATAATCTAGATTAGTGCTTCACAATCTTATCACTACATGTTTTGTTTCTCTCAACAGACAGAGATCAAACCCACCAAAATCCAGCTGTGAGTCCATGAAGAGAGACAACAACATTCAAGGGAAGACACACATCAACTGATCTGAGGTACAACGTTTCTGTCTAGAGCAGGGCTGTCAAACTTCAATTTCACAGGGGAATTTCGCAATAACTTGCAGCATCATAAGCTAGACTTGATTAACACGGGAAGTGTTCGACAAGGCAACTGAAGCACTGCATTATGGGATCTGTAGTTTATTGTGTTTGAGTTTGACACCTAGAGAGACTCGACGTGTGTATTTGAAATCTTGAGCCAAACATCTCTTCCTTGTCAAGTTATAAGATATATTAAAACTTACTGAAATATGTGAGATCTTCTATAATTTCTGAATCTGTGGAAAGCTGTAAATAAAACAGCTTGTGAACAACATGATGTTACATTATCCCAGGAAATCGATCAATCATTCATAGTTCATTAATAAACTAGAACAAAGAACATTGAATAAAATAATTTAGCTAAGTTTTTATTTTATTTTACAGCATTCATATTTTCCTTCAAGACTTGACATGTACCAGAAGTATTTCCAAATAAATTAAATATCAAATTGAGAACAGAATTGAATCATGATCATTGTTAATGAACAGCTCTAATTGGCTTGTTTTCATACCACTCATTTACGTTACTACAAATTTTACCTCTTTTATTCATGATGTAGTTTCTTATTTTCCTATTCAGATTCAAATCAAATCTGCTGAAGAAGTTTCAGTGTCTGTGTGAAGGAACAGCGAAGCAGGGAAACCCAACACTCCTGAATGAGATCTACACAGATCTCTACATCACAGAGAGTGAGAGTGGAGAGATCAATAATGAGCATGAGGTGAGACAGATTGAGACACAATCCAGGAGAACAGCAACAGAGGAAACACCAATCAAATGCACTGACATCTTTAGACCTTTACCTGGACAAGACAAACCCATCAGAACTGTGCTGACAAAGGGAGTCGCTGGCATTGGGAAAACAGTCTCTGTGCAGAAGTTTATTGTGGACTGGGCTGAAGGGAAAGAGAATCAGGACGTCCAGCTCATATTTCCACTTCCTTTCAGAGAACTCAACCTGATGAAGGACAAAACACTCAGTCTGTCAGATCTTCTTCATCTCTTTTTCCCTGAATCCAAAGAAATGGAAATATCCAGTGATGAATATAAAGTGTTGTTCATCTTTGATGGTCTGGATGAGTGTCGTCTGTCTCTGAACTTTCAGAGCAAAGAGAAACGGTGTAATATATCTGAATCAGCCTCAGTGGACGTGCTGCTGATGAACCTCATTGTGGGGAATCTGCTTCCCTCTGCTCTCATCTGGATCACCTCCAGACCAGCAGCAGCTGATCTCGTCCCCTCTGAGTGTGTCCATCGAGTGACAGAGGTGCGAGGATTCACTGAGCCACAGAAGGAGCAATACTTCAGGAAGAGAGTCAGTAATCGGAGTCTGGCCTACAGGATCATCTCACACCTGAAGTCATCAAGGAGCCTCTTTATTATGTGCCACATCCCAGTGTTCTGCTGGATCTCAGCCGCTGTTCTAGAGAAGATGTTGAGTGAAGCAGAGAGACGAGAGATTCCCAAGACTCTCACTCAAATGTACACACACTTCCTGATCATTCAGACCAACATCAAACATGAGAAGGACTATGAGAAGAAAGTGAAAGATGAAGAGATGATACTCAAATTGGGGAAACTGGCTTTCCAGCAGCTTGTGAAAGGCAACCTGATCTTCTATGAGGAAGACCTGAGAGAGTGTGGCATTGATGTGACAGAAGCATCAGTTTACTCAGGATTGTGCACTCAGATCTTCAAAGAGGAGTTTGGCTTGTATCAGGGGAAAGTCTTCTGCTTTGTTCATCTGAGCATCCAGGAACATCTAGCAGCTCTTTATGCACACATGTACTTTACAAATCAGAACAGAAATGTGTTTGACAAAAGCAAGCAAAGTCTATTTTCTAAAATTTTAAACCAGAAGAAATATCTGAATCAGATTAAATATCATTCATCATCTGAGTTGCATCAGAGAGCTGTGGATGAGGCTTTACAGAGTAAGAATGGACATCTGGACCTTTTCCTGCGTTTCCTTCTGGGTCTCTCATTGGAGTCCAATCAGACTCTCTTACGAGAACTACTGACACAGACAGGAAGCTGCTCCTACAACAAAGAGGAAACTGTTCAGTTCATCAAACAGAAGATCAGGGAGAATTGCTCTCCAGAAAGATCCATCAATCTGTTCCACTGTCTGAATGAACTGGGTGATGATTCCCTGATGCAGGAGATCCAAGACTATCTGAGATCTGGAGAAGTAGGAGGAACCAAACTCTCCTCTTCCCAGTGGTCAGCTCTGGTTTATGTGTTGCTGACATCAGAGCAGAAGATGGATGTTTTTAGATTAAAACAGTTTATTGGAGCACACAAAATAGCCAACAAAGCTCTTCAGAAGCTGCTGCCTGTGATTAAAGAATCCAGATCAATTCAGTAAGTCACACTGACAACAACCATTACACTGATAAAACATGAACACATTTATGATTTTAGTATGTCCTTTCTAACCAAAGCAACAAAAGAGGGAAAGTTTTCTCATAATCCCATCACTGTCAGTGAGCAGGAGAGTGTGTGAGCTTTCTTAAGCAGTTGAGGAGAGGTGTGTGTGTGTGTGTGTGTGTGTGCGCGCGTGTGCGTGCGTGTGTGTGTGTGTGTGTGCGCGCGCGTGTGTGCGTGTGTTTGTGTGCGCGTGTCTGAGAGCTGATGATTGTAGAGGTCAGTGTGTGAGACGTGATAAAGGATTTAATGTGATTGTAATCAAAACTGAGTGCAAACAGCAACAGTATCTTTCTATAAATGAATTTTGTTTGATTAGGACAGATTTTTTAAACTTATTTTCTTATGATTATGCTTATGAGTTTAATAAAAGAGTACAGAGGTGAGCGGGTAAAATGTTAAATTAGACTGGAACTGTTAATGGTGTCATGGATTAAGTGTCTTTTTCTGATTGTGAAGCTCCTGCTTTTCTGAGCTGTAGATCCTGAACTGAGAGACTGAAGAGTGTCATTGTTCTCTACAGGTTGAGTAATTGTGGTGTTTCAGATGAAGGTTGTGTTGCTCTGGCTTCAGCTCTGAGATCAAACCCCTCACAGCTGAGAGAACTGGATCTGTCTGAGAATAAGCTAGGAGAATCAGGAGTGAAGCTGCTCTCTAAAGGACTGAAGGATCCTCACTGTAAACTGGAGACACTGCGGTAAGATTGTATGAGTGTGTCAACATCCTCCTCCACTTTCTTCTTATGGTCAGTAATGAACAAATTAAACAAAAACTAAGACAAAAATATTGTTCTGATGAATAATGTTGTTGTTTAATGTTCATTAGATTATTTCTGGTGTTTGTCAGTTTTCTGTCACTAATGTTTATATGGGATGGATAAACTGTAGCTGTGCATTCAGGGCGATACAAGACTCCTGTGTTTCAATTCGGGATCCTGATCACCCTGTCAGGATTATTCTGGGATGAGAACCGTATGAATGTATATTATTAGTGGTGCTCGCGAAGCGGAGCACTACTCTTACTATCTTGCCAAGCCTATAATAATGATGCTGATTCCACCTTTTTTTCGGCGCGCTACTCCTCCTAGAGCTTTTTCCTAGGCCCATGAATGAGGTGTCAAAACGTGCGGCTTATTGAGGAGAGGTGTGCTATATCTTTTCTAAGCGATCGGGGGTACGATGTTTGCCCCAGGGGCGAAAAAGTAGCGAAATTTGGACACATTGGCTTTTTTCAATGAAAAATTTGTGAATCCATGAATGAGGTGTCAAAACGTGCGGCCTATTGAGGAGAGGTGTGCTATATCTTTTCTAAGCGATTAGGGGTACGGTGTTCGACACAGGGGCGAAAAAAAAAACACATAGACAACGCATTGAAATCAACTTGACGATTAATAACTCAGAGCGAGGAATTTGACGAAAAGACGAAAGCGTTTTGATGAAAATGTGGAGCACAGAATTATACCACTATTTAATGATTATTCACAAAAAAATTTGTTGTTTCAAAAACTAGCATCACAACTTTACACAAAAAAGCAAGTATTTCAAAGACCAGCATCACATTAACTGTACATTTTTTTTAAAAACAATAAATGCCCGCAGAATCTTTTTTTCCTTCCTTGTTCAGTAAGAGAAATCTTGCCTCTGTTGGGCTGGAACAAGTGCACTGGAAAGTTTTCCTCTTTGAGAGAAGAATAAAAATGCAGCAGTGACTTTGGTGTTGTGTATTAAGTCTCTCTTTCTGATTGTGAAGCTCCTGCTTTTCTGAGCTGTAGATCCTGAACTGAGAGAGTGAAGGCAAGGCAAGGCAAGGCAAGGCAAGGCAAGGCAAGGCAAGGCAAGGCAAGGCAAGTTTATTTGTATAGCACATTTCATACACAATGGAAATTCAAAGTGCTTTACATAAAGAAGAATGATAAAAATAAAACATTAAAAATGATTAAAAGAATAAAAAGATAATACGTAAAATAAAATGCAAACAGTTCGGACATAGCACAGTGCTCAATCTGCAAATGCATAGGTAAAAAGATGTGTTTTGAGTCTTGATTTGAATGTGGCTACTGTTGGAGCACACCTGATCTCTTCTGGAAGCTGGTTCCAGCTGCGGCTGGCGTAACAGCTAAAAGCAGACTCTCCTTGCTTTGAGTGAACCCTGGGTATTACTAAGTGACTTGATCCTGATGATCTTAGTGATCTGTTAGGTTTATATTCTATGAGCATATCTGCAATGTATTGAGGTCCTAGGCCATTGAGTGATTTATAAACAAGTAACAGTACTTTAAAATCAATTCTAAATGTAACTGGAAGCCAGTGCAAGGACCTGAGGACTGGTGTGATGTGTTCATATTTTCTGGTTCTGCTCAGAATCCTGGCAGCAGCGTTCTGTACGAGCTGCAGCTGTCTTATGGTCTTTTTGGGAAGGCCAGTGAGGAGCCCATTACAATAATCCACCCTGCTGGTGATGAAAGCATGAACAAGTTTCTCTAAGTCTTGATTGGAGACAAAGCTTCTAATTCTTGCAATATTTTTGAGATGATAATATGCTGATTTAGTTATTGTTTTTACATGGCTACTGAAACTCAGGTTTGACTCCAAAATCACACCAAGATTCCTGACCTGATTTTTAGTTGTTTGAAGAGTGTCATTGTTCTCTACAGGTTGAGTAATTGTGGTGTTTCAGATGAAGGTTGTGTTGCTCTGGCTTCAGCTCTGAGATCAAACCCCTCACAGCTGAGAGAACTGGATCTGTCTGAGAATAAACTAGGAGATTCAGGAGTGAAGCTGCTCTCTAAAGGACTGAAGGATCCTCACTGTAAACTGGAGACACTGCGGTAAGATTAATGAGTTAAATTCTCCAAATTCCCATTTTCCTCCTACTGGGATTCATGAATGATATACAATAAAACAAATTAACACAGAAACTTCAAGTGTATCCTGTCAGAAAACTGGAGATAATGTTCTAAAGTCGACAGTCGTCCATTGGGAAATATCAGGCCTTTATTTTTAAGTGTCGGTCAGCTTAGTTTTTTCGGTGTGTTCTGCATTGTTGACTAGGGGGGTGATCATAATAATTAACAATTTACATTTAGATTCATTCATTTAGCAGAAGCTTTTATACAAAGCAACTTACAACTGAGGAATATAGAAAGCCATTACTTCTGAAGAGACAAAATACAATACAATAAAAGTTTTAGACATTGTTTAGTGTAGTATAAGCTATAAAAAGGGAGGGGCTAAAGGAAAGTGAAAGCATAGAAATGTTTTTTTTATGTTAAGGGCTAACAGAAGAGATGAGTTTTCAGCCCTTTTGAATATTGACAGGGATTGTATATTATATGTATTACGGCAGGGTTGTATGGGATTGTACATGAAGGCAGGGAAACTGTTCCACCAGAAAGGAAAAGTGAACAAAAATGTTGAATTTAACATTATAGTTTAATTTTAATATTATGATTAACAAATTTGTTCGTCCTCAGTTTTAATCGTCTATCAAATCTTTTTTATAGTTCACAGAAAAAGATGTACACAGTAACGAGTACATCAGGTGTTATGGGAACTGTTCCCGGTTCCTGCTGACATAAAAATAATGCAGCCCAACAATCATTTTACATGGTTTGAATCAAAAAAATATGTGTGTGTTTTTAGTCTAGATTTAAACTGATAGAGTGTTTCTGCTTCCTGAACAATGATAGAAAGACTCCAGAGTTTAGATGCTAAATAGGAAAGATGATGAATACAGTAAAACAGTGTAATATTAAATCAGTTTAAAACAGCTGTTTTCTAAGTAAATATATAGTAAAGTGTCATTTATTCCTGTGATTAAAGTTGAATTTATTAGATGATACAGTAAAACAGTGTAAAATTATAGGAAACATTTATAATGTTATTAAAAAATGTGTTTCATAAATATTCTTCCTTTCTGTTTAAAGAATTATGAAGTATAACAACATGTTAAGCAAATGTTAAACATTTTCAACACTAACAATAATCTGAAAAGTTTCTTGTGCCGCAAATCAGAATGATTTATGAATGATTGTGAAGACCAGTGTGACCTGATCTTCTCTCACAATGCTAAATATAGACATAACTTTCATACAGAACAGGAATAAAATGGTATTAAACTTACCTAAGGCTGCGAGGAGGATGTTGAGGCTTGGTGCCGCTCCTGGTGACGTTTCTCATGTCTGTTAGTGTTCTATAATAAACTATTATTATTCGCGTGTGTGTTTGTATACAGCCCCAGGTGCTCTGAAAATCGCGTCATAGAAGCATCTACTACTTCCGGTTCAAGGAGCCGTCAATCAAAATATCACTAGCCAATGAGAGCGAACCTTGTTAAGCCCCGCCCACATGTGAGGTTTGAGTCAGAAAGACGAAAGTAAATTTGAGAATCGTAAACGAAAACTTTGAAAGCGAACACGAAAACTCTGGCAGTATATTCATAAAACACAGTCAACGAAACTGCAGTTTAGGGAACTGTCAACAAAGAATGCAGTTTATTTGAAGACGATGTTAATTTTTTTGGTGTGAGGTTAGTTTTTTTCATTCGCGGAGACTATTTTTGTTCATTTTAACTAATATTTCATTCAGAATTATTGGCACAATTGTAATTCCATATATCTCCAGGTTTTTGCACTGTTAAATGCAGTTTTCTGTTTATATTTAAAGTGTTTTTTGTTTTCGAGTATGAATAAAGAGTTTCAGTTTTGGAACCTGTTGCTCCTCGTTAATCTCCGCATCGCACACGTTCTTTAGTTGTGACATCACTTCAAAAGAATTATATTTCAAATTAGACCTTTGAGCAGTACTGATCGTGTTACTATAAATTACAGCAACACCTCCTCCTTTACCTTTCAGACGAGGCAGAGAGGAGTCTATGAGGGGAGTGGGATGGTGGGGGGGTAAGAGGAGAGTCTGTGAGGGGAGTGGGATGGTGGTGGGGGGGTAAGAGAAGAGTCTGTGAGGGGAGTGGGATGGTGGTGGGGGTAAGAGGAGAGTCTATGAGGGGAGTGGGATGGTGGGGGGGGGAGAGGAGTCTATGAGGGGAGTGGGATGGTGGTAAGAGGAGAGTCTGTGAGGGGAGTGGGATGGTGGGATGGTAAGAGGAGAGTCTATGAGGGGAGTGGGATGGTGGTGGGGGATAGAGGAGTCTATGAGGTGAGTGGGATGGTGGTGGGGGAGTGAGGAGTCTATGAGGGGAGTGGGATGGTGGTGGGGGAGTGAGGAGTCTATGAGGGGAGTGGGATGGTGGGGGGGAGAGGAGTCTATGAGGGGAGTGGGATGGTGGTGGGGGAGAGGAGTCTATGAGGGGAGTGGGATGGTGGTAAGAGGAGAGTCTGTGAGGGGAGTGGGATGGTGGTGGGGGAGAGAGGAGTCTATGAGGGGAGTGGGATGGTGGGGGGGAAAGAGGAGAGTCTATGAGGGGAGTGGGATGGTGGGGGGGGTAAGAGGAGAGTCTATGAGGGGAGTGGGGTGGTGGGGGGGGTAAGAGGAGAGTCTGTGAGGGGAGTGGGCTGGTGGGGGGGGGTAAGAGGAGTCTATGAGGGTGGTAGGATGGTGGTTTAGGGGGAGAGAGGAGAGTCTGTGAGGGGAGTGGGATGGTGGTGGGGGGCAGGGGGGTGAGAGGAGTCTATGAGGGGAGTGGGATGGTGGGGGGGAGAGGAGAGTCTGGATGGGATTGGGATGGTGGTGGGGGGGAGAGGAGTCTATGAGGGGAGTGGGATGGTGGGGGGGGAGAGTAGTCTATGAGGGGAGTGGGATGTTGGGGGGGGTAAGAGGGATGGAAGGGGGTGAGAGGAGAGTCTGGATGGGATTGAGATGGTGGTGGGGGGGAGAGGAGTCTATGAGGGGAGTGGGATGGTGGGGGGGAGGGAGAGGAGTCTATGAGCGGAGTGGGATGGTGGGGGGGAGAGTAGTCTATGAGGGGAGTGGGATGTTGGGGGGGGTAAGAGGAGAGTCTGTGAGGGGAGTGGGATGGTGGGGGTGGGGGTGAGAGAAGAGTGGGGTCAGCAAGGGTTAGAGTTCAGTAAAGAGACAGCTCTGGGGAAGAAACTGTTCTTTAGTCTGCTGGTTCTGGTCCGGAGGCACCTGAAACGCCTGCCGGAGGGAAGGAGGGAGAACAGTCTGTGGGCTGGGTGAGAGGAGTCCTTGAGGATGCTGCGAGCTCGACGCAGACAGCGTTTCCTCTGGACGTGCTCGATGGCAGGAAGTGGAGTCAGGTGCTGGATCTCTTCCCTGTAGGCAGTCTCATCGTTGTTGCTGATGAGACCGATCACCGTAGTGTCGTCTGCGAACTTGACGATGGCATTAGATCCAAACACAGGCTTGCAGTCGGAGGTGAAGAGGGAGTAGAGAAACGGGCTTAGCACACAGCCCTGTGGTACACCAGTGTTAAGTGTGATGGATGTGGAGCAGGTGGATCCAGATCGGACATTCTGGGGTCTGTTGGTCAAGAAGTCCAGAATCCAGTTGCAGAGTGAGGTATTGATGCCCAAGTCTTCAAGTTTGGCTATTAACTTGGCCGGGATGATAGTGTTGAATGCTGAGCTGAAGTCAACAAACAGCATCCGTGCATAAGAGTTCTTATTGTCCAGGTGTGTGAGCACAGAGTGCAGTGCCATGGCAACAGCATCCTCTGTGCTCCTATTGCTGCGGTAAGCAAACTGATGTGAGTCCAATGTGGATGGTATAGAGTCTTTTAGGTGTTCCAGGACCAGCCGCTCAAAGCACTTCATGATGATGGGTGTGAGTGCTACAGGGCGGTAGTCGTTAGGGCACCTCGGACTAGAGTGTTTTGGCACTGGCACAATGGAGGTGCATTTGAAGCATGTTGGTACAGCTGCTTGGGCAAGAGACAGGTTGAAAATGTCTGTAAAGACCCCAGCGAGCTGCTCCGCACATGCCCTGAGGACACGTCCAGGGATGTTGTCTGGTCCAGCAGCCTTGTGCGTGCTGATCCGGCTCAGTGCCTTGCAGACATCAGTGGATGAGAGGGTGATTGGAGGGTGATCAACTGAGGGTTTGAGCTTGGTTGCAGTTTCTCTGTTGTCTCTTTCAAAGCGAGCATAAAAGTCATTTAGCTCGTTCAGGAAGTTGACATCAGTGGCTGCAGGGGTGGAGTGGGTGGGTTTGTAGTCACTGATGGCCTGGATGCCCTGCCACATGCGTCGAGGGTCAGAGTTGGAAAAGTGTCCCTCTATCTTCAGCTTGTAGCAGTGCTTGGCCTTTTTGATGCCCCTCTTCAGATTTGCTCTGGATGTGCTGTAGGCTTGTGTATCTCCTGATCTGAAGGCAGTATTGCGTGTCTTCAACAGGAGTCGCACTTCCTTGTTCATCCATGGCTTCTGATTTGGGTATGTGGTAATCTGTTTCTGGGTTGTAACACTGTCAATGGTGGTATTAATATAATCCAATACAGAGGAGGTGTAACAGTCAATGTCTGTGTGAGCACCACTGGTGGCTTGGGAAGCAAACATACTCCAGTCTGTGTGTAGAAACCTTTCCTGGAGTGTGAAATCTACCCCCGCAGGCCACACCTTGATGGTCTTCACTGATGGCTTCACACGGTTGATGAGGGGTGAATATTTGGGAGTGAGGAACAAAGAGATGTGGTCTGATTGTCCCAGGTGGGGGAGGGGTGAGTCGAATCTCATCCATTTTGTTCACTAGCGATCGGACATTGGCAAGGAAGATACTGGGTAGAGAGAGCCGGTGTGGTGTTAGCTTTAACCGAGCACTAAGTCCTCCACGCTTGCCTCGCCTTTGTTTACGATCTCGACGCCGCCTGCGAGCACTTCCGCCCGGCCGGGAAGAATGCGCTGCCTCGGGCGTCCTGGCGATCTCAGGAAGGAGTCGAAGGTTGTCCATAAAACCGTCGGAAATTTGCAAACCAATATCCAAAAGCTCACTTCGGGTGTACGATGTAAAGGCACAACTGTTCTGCACAAACAGACCCGAGATAAGCAAGAGTAATACTACAAAATTGCAGAAACTGGAGAGACCCCGAGCCTCGCGATGTTCTCGCGCCGCCATCTTAGATCAAAGTCAGGTCTGCCCCAAAAACGTTTCCAATTGTCTATGAACCTATAACTATGTTATTCTGCGGGCACCACTTAGACATCCAGCCATTGAGTGAGGATAATCTGCTAAGCATCTCATCACTCCTGCGCATAGGAAGAGGGCCAGAGCATATTACAGTGCCTGACATCGTACTTGCAAGTTAGCACACCTCTTTAATATTAGTTTTAGTGATCTCCGACTGGCGAAGTTGGGCATCATTAGCGCCGACGTGAATAACAATCTTAGAATATTTACGATTAGCCTTAGCCAGCACTTTTAAATTTGCTTTGACGTCAGACGCTCTGGCTCCCGGCAAACATGTGACTATGGTGCTGGAGTCTCTATTTTCACATTCCTAATAATAGAATCGCCAATCACTAGGGCACTTTCAACAGGTTTCTCAGTGTGTGCATTACTGAGTGGGGAGAACCTGTTTGATGTTCTGATCGGAATGGAACAGTGTTTTTTTTACCCGCGATTATGCCGTCTCACAGTCACCCAGTTGCCCTGCTGCACGGGCTCTACAACCGGAAACGAACAATGTACAGGGTTTGCTAAGCTAGTCGCATCCAAAGTAGTATCTAAAGCCCGTGCATTCTTACTATCCTCGATTAAAGTTTGGATGCGTGTCTCTAATTCTGAAACAAAAACAGTTCAGTGGCGAGCGGGTTGAGTATAAATGGTTTCGCATGCAATCATAAATATTAATTCAACATAAATACTTAAATACCATGCTTTAATTAGACTGGAGCTGTTAATGGTTGTGGTGGCAAAATCTTTTATCAATTCTGAATAAGAGACAAATATCCAAATTGTAATTAAGGTAATGTAAGGTTTGTTTTCTTGCAACAAAATGTGAACAGTCACAGACATCCGAAGCTGCCCTGCAGAGTGTGACAAAAAAGGGAGAGCCGCTTCAGGCACTTATATCTCTAGTCAAGGCTAAAGACTCAGTTTTAATTTCCCATTCCTTATCAGGAACACTTTACCCTCGCTATACCTCAAGCGTATTTCTTCAGACTTATTATATTTTACTTATTAGATCTACAGAATAAGAATAAGAAAAAGAAAAAGAAAATGTATCATTTATAAAATTCCATAACATGGTGTTGTGGATTAAGTCTCTCTTTCTGATTTTAAAGCTCCTGCTTTTCTGAGCTGCATATCCTGAACTGAGAGACTGAAGAGTGTCATTGTTCTCTACAGATTGAGGGATTGTGGTGTTACAGGTAAAGGTTGTGTTGCTCTGGCTTCAGCTCTGAGATCAAACCCCTCACATCTGAGATATCTGGACCTGTCTACAAATAAACTAGGATCACCAGGAATGAAGCTGCTCTCTGATCTGAAGGATGATCCACATTATAAACTGACGGAGGTTTGGTTAGTACTGATGATTAAAACTGTTCATATTTTAACTTTCTTGTAACTTTCCATATCTCTGAACTCTCCTGTAGTTCAACCAGTAAAGCATTGGTGTTTACAACATCAAGGTCATGGGTTCGATTCCCAGGGATAGCAAAAACTGATTAAAATGTCAATGTTTTTCTTGAATGCAATGTAAGTTGCTTTGAATAAAAGCGTCTGCAAAATGCATAAATGTAAATATTTTAAATGAAAATTAATTTTTAGTTTATTGTGTTACTTTCATTGTAATGGTTACTTGTACACTGTAAACATGTTTAATATGAGTTTGAGTTGTTTACTTTTGAAAATAATAGTTAAAGTAACAATTAACAATTTTATCATTGAGTTTTTTGTCCCTAAATGATATCTTTTGAGATAATGACAATTGCAATAGATATTAATGGTAAATACAGTGGGCACGGAAAGTATTCAGACCCCCTTAAATGTTTCACTCTGTTATATTGCAGCCATTTGCTAAAATCATTTAACTTCATTTTTTCCTCAATGTACACACAGCACACCATGTTGACAAAAAAAACTGAATTGTTGACATTTTTGCAGATTTATAAAAAAAACTGAAATATCACATGGTCCTAAGTATTAGGACCCTTTGATATGACACTCATATATTTAACTCGGGTGCTGTCCATTTCTTCTGATCATCCTTGAGATGCTTCTACACCTTTATTTGAGTCCAGCTGTGTTTGATTATACTGATTGGACTTGATTAGGAAAGCCACACACAGCTCTCTATATAAGACCTTACAGCTCACAGTGCATGTCAGAGCAAATGAGAATCATGAGGTCAAAGGAACTGCTGAGGAGCTCGGAGACAGAATTGTGGCACAGATCTGACCAAGGTTACAAAAACATTTCTGCTGCACTTAAGGTTCCTGAGAGCACAGTGGCCTCCATAATCCTTAAATGAAAGACGTTTGGCACGATCAGAACCGTTCCTAGAGCTTTCTGTCCGGCCAAACTGAGCAAACTGAGCTATTGGGGGAGAAGAGGCTTGGTGAAAGAGGTACAGAGACCAAGATTTGGCCTTAATTCTAAGCAGTATGTGTGGAGAAAAGCAGGCACTGCTCATCACTTGTCCAATACAGTCCCAACAGTGAAGCATGTGCTGCAGCATCAGCTGTGGGTGTTTTTCAGCTGCAGGGAAAGGACTACTGGTTGCAGTCGAGGGAAAGATGAATGAGTAAGTACAGGGATATCCTGGACAAAAACCTTCTCCAGAGTACTCAGGACCTCAGACTGGGCCGGAGGTTTACCTTCCAACAACACAATGACCTGAAGCACACAGCTAAAATAATGAAGGAGTGGCATCACAACAACTCTGTGACTGTTCTTGAACGGCCCAGCCAGAGCCCTGACTTAAACCCAATTGAGCATCTCTGGAGAGATAGAAATCTTAGAAAGGGCTGTCCACCAATGTTTACCATCCAACCTGACAGAACTGGAGAGGATCTGCAAGGATGAATGGCAGAGGATCCCCAAATCCAGGTGTAAAAACTTGTTGCATCTTTCCCAAAAAGACTCATGGCTCTATTAGAGCAAAAGCTGCTGCTACTAAATACTGAGCAAAGGGTCTGAATACTTAGGACCATGTGATATTTCAGTTTTTCTTTTTTAATAAATTTGCAAAAATTTCAACAACTTTGTGTTTTTCTGTCAATATGGAGTGCTGCTGTGTGTACATAAAAAGGAAAAAAAGAACTTAAATAATTTTAGCAAATGGCTGCAATATAACAAAGAGTGAAAATTTTAAGGGGGTCTGAATACTTTCCTTACCCACTGTATTTATCACTAGAGTCTTGGTCATAAAACTGAGCCAATGACGCATTAAGAGGACAGTCATACAGGATTATAGATAAGGGTCAATATTCGTGATGATTTGGATGCAAAATCAAAATCTGAATATTTAAGAACAGCTTTACCAATCATGTATCACAGTGTTATATGTCGCATAAATTTGACTGTCTTTGTTTTACTCACAGGGTTTTTGATGTTAGTCGACTCTTCTCTGGATCATCTGATAGTGAATAAAGTGCCACTACAGACACATTCACATTCAACAGAATCAACACACACAAACCCATAGTGATCATCACACACACATTTGTTTGATCCAGTCCTTCATCCAGTTACACCAGGAAACCTTTAGTTTCTTCCGAAGTGACATTTATACTGGCAAATGCTCTAATACAGACATCGTCATATTTGATATTGATTTAATAACTTAATTGCAGTATTTCAGCCCTCCAAACATATTCAAAAGCCAAAAAAATCATCAATTGCATTTTATTTCTTTAATTTAAAATGAATGGTACAGAATATACATTCCATATGCTGTCTTGGATCTATTGGCAACTCCACAGTAAATCTTATTTTTAAATTATTAGTTAGTATATGATTAGTTTTCTTCTATTTTCCACATATATTCCTCTTGTAAGAGCAGCCGTGTGTCGCCGGGGATGAGCCGCTGTTCCACGTTTCTCATAACTGAAAAATATTGTGACAGGCTCCTTATAACCTGCACAAGAACAAACAACAGAGTTCTGAGAACATATATAACATCCAAATGAATAATTTTCAGTATTATAACAAATAAAACCAGTTTATTCAGGGGTTGTTGTAGTAAAGCCACTGCTGGGTTGTTGTATTGGAGGGTGGGTGAGATTGACCCAGCCACTAACCCAACGGATGGGCAACACAAAAACTACCCAACCATGGAAAAATAATCCTAAAAACTCACACAACAGGATCAACCCAGCGTTTGGACAGAAAAATACAACCCAGTGTTTTTAAGAGTGCACTCCATCCTGTCAAACACAGATTACTTTTACAAACAGCAGTGATGAATCGGCTAAAGCAAGAGTGTGCAGCTGATTACTGGAGGTGACGACTAGCACAATAAACATGATTCAATACATGTGTAAGATATACACTTCAAACAACAAAACACAGAAATGTGAACAGCATCATCTGCCATCGGAACAAGATGACTAAATCGAGTAATTAAAACCATAATTTGCAAAATCCCATTTAAAAATCTTTACAGTTGCTCATGAATATCTTTTTTTATGTATTCTGTATACACTGTTGTTTTTAATTATTTTAAACGTTTTTACAAAAGCCTTTTATGTGGAAAGAAATTTTTATTTTGTTTTTACTTTTTTTCCCTGATAATCTTATAACGCTGATCCTTTATATTTTAACAGAATACATAGATTCTTAAAAGTTTTAATGCTGTATATGGAGAGAAAGCTCTCAAACTGTTTTTTTTTTTACTTTTTTGTCTTAATCCTTATGTGTTTTTTAAATGGTTACACCATTTTTATTTTAAATGTTTTTACAAAAACCCTTTTATGTGGAAAGAAAGCTTTAACTTTGTCTTTACATCTTCCCTTATTATGTCTTAATTGTATTCCTTTATCATTTAAAAAGTTGTATATAGAGAAGACTCACTAATAATGTCTTCTTTTTTTAAATGAATTATGTGCTTCAAAGTCTAATAAAAATAAACTTTGATCTTACTGTTGACCCATACATCGATTCATTTCTTTAAAGAGTAAAACACATCGTTATTGAACGTTCATACCCCCTTTTTGAATATTTTCACTACTAAAGCAAACACCCATTCAGCCCTCTTGACAGTGGGTGGATCAAACAAGGGGGTCCAAAAACAGGTGTACAGGTGTTCAGAGGGGTGGAGGGCGATTCATAAGTTCACGGGTCAGAATTATCATAACCTGTAACCTACATCAAAAAAATGTTGACATACGGTACCCTATAATCTCTATCCCACCGACATTCGTGTTCACAGAGAGAACTATCAACTTCCAGAAGCCACAGCACAGTTAGACAAGATATCAAAACTAATGCTTGTGTTGGAGAAAGATTCCCTTGCAGATCTTCAGGACAAAACACTGGAAGAAATTGAAGGTGTGAAGGATAATTATTTACATACAGACTGTAGATCTTTAACAGTGTAATATTCCTTATATTTCAGAGTGATCATTATGTAGCATTTGCACTGTTATACTTATTTGATACCGTTTTTAACTTAAAAGTGAAGACAGTGATGCAGAGGAGAAATGTCCAATAACAGAAATGAGTAAAGGCACATAAACATACAAACATTAGAGTCAACATATGATGTGTACCATATAATACACCTAAAATGAATACAGTAGTTCACATATACACAACTTTTTCTGTTGTGTTTATGTTAACTTTTAAGTAACATAGTTATTGTTGTGGTCATGAAGTCATTTGAGAGACTGGTTCTGGCCCACCTGAAGGACATCACTGGACCCTTGCTGGATCCTCTTCAATTTGCCTACAGAGCAAACAGGTCTGTGGATGACGCAGTCAACAGGGACTGCATTATATCCTGCAACATCTCGACAGACCTGGGACTTATGCAAGGATCTTATTTGTGGACTTCAGTTCGGCCTTCAACACCATCATGCCTGATCTTCTTACAGTTAAACTGACCCAGCTCTCCTTGCCATCCTCAATCTGTCAGTGGATCACCAGCTTCCTGACAGACCGGCAGCAGCGAGTGAGACTGGGGAAACTCACATCCAGGTCTCTCACTACCAGCATTGGCGCCCCCCAGGGGTGTGTTCTCTCCCCACTGCTCTTCTCCCTGTACACCAATGACTGCACTTCTAAAGACCCTTCTGTGAAACTCCTGAAATTTGCAGACGACCATCGGCCTCATCCGAAACGGTGATGAGTCTGCTTACAGACTAGAGGTTGAACAACTGGCTGTCTGGTGCAGTTATAACAACCTTGAGCTCAACACGCTCAAAACGGTGGAGATGATAGTGGACTTCAGGAGGAACAGTCCTGCTCTACCTCCACTCACCATCATGAACAGCACAGTGGCAGCAGTGGAGTCATTCAGGTTCCTGGGCACCACCATCTCTCAGGACCTGAAGTGGAACAATCACATTGACTCCATTGTAAAAAAGGCCCAGCAGAGACTGTACTTCCTTCGTCAGCTGAGGAAGCTCAACCTCCCACAGGAGCTGCTGATACAGTTCTACTCAGCCGTCATTGAGTCTGTTTTGTGCACCTCCATCACTGTCTGGTTTGGTTCAGCTACCAAATCTGACATCGGGAGACTACATCGCACAATCCGGACTGCAGAGAGGATTATTGGTGCTTCCTTGCCAGCCCTCCAGGACCTGTACTCTTCCAGAGTGAAAAAGAGAGCAGGTAAAATCATCACAGACTCCGCTCATCCTGGACACTTCCTGTTTGAACTGTTACCGTCAGGACGGCGACTCCGATCACTGGCCACTAGAACATCTAGGCACAGGAACAGTTTCTTTCCACAGGCTATTTCACTCTTGAACAGTTGAATTACTAAGAGATAAAATGCTGGGCAGAGCGCAAGGGAAAGAAAAACAATGCAGACGGATGTTATGGCTGACAATCTATCCCCTCTCCCACTCCATGCAAAAAAATCCCAGCATGTGACCACATGTACTGTGTATGTTATGTTATGTATTGTTATTGTTATTTGCTATGTAAACTCATGTTGTGTTGTATATGTGCACTGGAAGCTTCAATACCAAGACAAATTCCTTGTGTGTGCAAGCACTCTTGACAATAAAGCTCTTTCTGATTCTGATTCTGATTCTAATAGGGTTGACGAGTTAACCGAGGTCGAGATAAGTGAACTCCACTGTAGATAGATCATTTTGACTTGGTCATTTTATGAGCCAGAAAAGAGTGGCACCCCTGAGTTACACTATTGTCTAACACTCGATGGCTGCTATGTCAAGTGTTCATCATCAGTTAGAAACCTGCGTTTGCGTTTGTCAATCTTTCAATTGAATGCCACATTTCTAGCATTTCCGTCTTCAAAATATATCTAAATTACGACATTTATGACAAATATGGAAAACTTAGTTCATGCGTTCATGAGCTGAAGGCTAGATTATTGTAATGCTCTACTGGGTGGTTGCCCTGCATGCTTAATGAACAAACTCCAGCTGCTCCAGTTCTTACTGGAACCAGGAAGTATTAGCACATTATCCCAGTTCTGTCACTGAATTGATTCTCTATTCAACATTGTAAAATCTTGCTAATTACTTACCAAGCATTGAAGTGTAGCTTATAGACAAGTTAGACATATTAGTATGAATATAGAGATGTTTCTGTTTATATATTTTTATTTTATTATTTCAAATATAGCCAAAAGTATTTATATTTATCTAGTTGTAAGTCACTTTGGATAAAAGTAAATATATAAGTTTAATTCAGTGTTGATGTTTTTTTGTATTTCTGAATGAAGTTACAGAGAGAGAGAGTGAGAGAGTATCTGTATGTGTATGTTTTTGTAAGAGGGGGGGAGAGACAGAGAGAGAGACAGAGGGAGAGAGAGAGAGAGAGAGAGAGAGTATGTGTGTGTGTGAGAGAGAGAGAGACAGAGAGAGTATGTGTGTGTGAGAGAGAGAGAGTGTGTGTGTATGTGTGTGTGTGTGTGAGAGAGAGAGAGAGAGAGAGAGAGAGAGGTGTGTGTGTTGTTGGTGTGTATGAACAGCATGGCCAACATCGCGGTCCAGCGGATCAAACGGGAGTTTAAAGAGGTTCTGAAAAGCGAAGAGGTTCGTGCATCACTTGTGTTTATTGCGTCTGACAGCCGTCAATCACCGCTGACAGCTGTCAATCACGCCTGACGACTCTCACATACATGTGCATGTGATCATGTGAGATAATGGTCGAATGGGCTTCGGCTCGTCTCGTGCATCGAGATATTGCGGTTAATATGTGTTTGTGCTGTCAGATACGCGCTCGGGGGTAACATTATGGGATGTTTGTCCTGTCCAGGCCGAAAACGCATTTAAACGAGTCAAACCCCGCCGAAACGAGTCACAACACATCCCTGGGATGTAAATGTGCTTATTTAGCTGGATTGTGTGTTGTGTGTTTTGTGTAACGCTGGTTTCTGTGTGTTTGTGTGAAAGGCCTGTGTGTGTGTGCGTGAGATTAGCCGCATGCTAACCGAAGGCCAGCTAATGCTTCATAAACACATTTACTCTCACATTTGGCGTTAAAATTAAAATTTTAGACGCACAACAGTTCACATTAGGGTTAATTTATGTGGACTGTTAGGTTTGTAAACTTTTATGGTAGTTTTGTCGGATATGAGATACAGAATCACAACAATGGTAAGCTTGAGGATTGTTATAATAACAGTAATAATAATATTACGTGATTAATGTTTATTATGTGTGTTATGATGTACTAATGTGTGTATTGAGTGTTGTGTGAAACTTCTAACACAAGTCTGAATTAATTTACAACTTCAGCTCGACTGAATTTCCCATTTAAATCTAATCCATCATTAATTATTCATTTAAATTAAATTAAATGTTTATTGTGGGTATAATCAATTTGCCACAACTGTTAATCACAAATGAAGAGCCAAATAATACCATAGTATTTCCATCAGTGTTGGGGAAAGTTACTTTAAAAAGTAACGCATTACAATATCGCTTTACTTATTGAGAAAAGTACATTTGCGTTATTTTTGCGTTTCTCTTTTTCGTCTGAACTGTCTTTCCTTGTTTTTTAATAACTAAAAGTTGTACATTTAGGGCAAATGTAAAGACACTTTCACACCAACATGTAAATAATGAGGCTTAAATAATAAATAATTTAAATAACACTTCACCATTAAAAACAACGAATCTAAAGTCATTTCTGTTTACGGTTAAACTGAATCATCAGCAGGAAGCTAATCGGTAAATACATTTATATTAAATGCATAAACATACGTGTTTTATTTAAAGTTTAATTATTGGAGGTTTGTTTAATATTCTGATTTTACATTTCACAGATTTTATAGGAATAATGAATCTGGTTCTGTGCGAAAGAGATTAATAAATAAACTACAATGATAATGATGTTCTCTCACACACTCACTCTCTTACACAAACACTCACTCACACACACACTTACTCTCTCACACAAACACTCACTCACACACACTCTCACTCTCTCTCTCACACACACACACACACACACACACACACACACACACACACACACACACACACACGAACACATATAGGAGAGCTGTCAGTCAGTAAATGGGAAAACAAACTTGCGTTATTTGTTTGAAAAAGTAACTCAGATATTTTGCTATGAATTTAAAAGCAATGCGTTAGTTTACAAGTTACTTTTAATAAGTAATGTTATTACGTAACTCGCGTTACTTGTTATGCGTTTCCTCAAAACTGATATGATATCACCATGATATTACCATGATATCAAAACCATCATGTTTTTATGATCTTTTTGTAGATCATGACTTTATTACAGTTTCCCAGCGAACAAAAGTATGTTTTGTTGAACGTTTGTTCGACACTTTGAGAGAAACTTACCAGAACTTTCTGGGATGCTTTTGCAAGATGTGGGTGTTTTTGGGTTTGAATTTTGGATGTGAAGTTTGGGCTTTTGAGTTTAGATTTGCAATTTAAATTTCAATCTTCGACTTTATATTTTGGAGTCTATGTTTATTTGTAAGGCATCAAGAATAGCGTCCCAACCTTGAAAATCTTCTGCTCTCATTTTGGGGACAAAAGCAGAGTTTTTTTGTTTGTGTTTTTAAATGTCACTTGTTGACTAATTTTTCTGACGTTTCTATTTTTCACAGACGAGTAAAAACCAGATCAAGGTGGATTTAGTGGATGAGAACTTCACAGAACTGAGGGGGGAAATCGCAGGACCGCCAGACACACCTTATGAAGGCCAGAGAAACGCACCGATTCTCATCTTTACAATATGCAGGATTTGATGCGTTACATATGCGATATCTGAAATTAATCACCTGCCAGTGACATCAAACAGTGGAAATAAATAATCTTTTTTAATCTCTCACACACACACACATACTTATACACACTCTCACACTCTCTCTCACACACACACTCACAAAGTCACACACACACTCACTCTCATTCTTAATCAAAATATTTTTCATATCAAACTCTGAAACTACCAAGGGAAATTTTTTTTATTGACCGATGGTTATTTAGCTGTTTTTCTTGTATATTAGTGTCACGCTCAGTCGTGTCGTATAACGCACACACTTGTTCATTTGATGTTTCTAAACATTTCAGATTGTGTCTCTACTCTCACGTGACTTTCTGTCTTCTGCTGTTTTGTAGGCGGCAGATATCAGCTAGAGATTAAAATCCCAGAGACGTATCCATTTAATCCACCAAAGGTGCGTAACGAGAGCAGCGCGTGAGGGGCGTCCGGCTGCAGACGTGCAGATCAGCCTCTGGCTGGATCCCACTGATCCCAGCTGATGATCGCAGCTCTGCAGGGTTAAAACACGGGGGATCTAGTTTAACTGGGACTGCTGTTATAAAAATGTATGGAAATGATTTTGTGATATTCGAGTATTAGGGAGTTTGTGCAAACAATTATATGCAGGAGCTGTTGAGTAAGTTCAGCAACTTAACACAAAAAAGGCAGAACAAGCTTTATTTTAGAACTTTATACTGCAAAAAAATATTCTTCTTCAATATTTTTGTCTTAAATTGAATTGAACATCTTAAATTATGAGCATTGCTTATTTACCTGCTTATTCTTCTACTTCTGTTGGTTGCGCACAGAAAGCGTCACAGTCAACGATTGTAGTGCAGATTTTTATTGCATTAATTTGCGCTTTAAATGCATTTAGTGCAAATCTGTTCAGACTGCAGGTAAAAGTGGCCTAAACCCGATTTGTTTGCTCTCATGCGACACAGATCTGTTTTTATCCTGACAGTGTGAACGACACAAAACACATGGAACCTGATCTTTGTGATTCCCATTTGTGCTGCTTCCGTATATGATCCTGAAACCGATACAGGCTGTATGTTTTGCAATGTGATCTCAGTCTGAACAGTCCAACCGGAAATTCAAGTGACGTTTACGTCACTCTTGATCGACATTCGTAACAATTCGGTAACAAGCAAAACATCAGATATGAGACTTTTTTTGTCTTTTTTTATATTGCCTGTGCATAAATTTGTTGGCTTTCCTGTAAGATCATGCTGTAAATAAGCACCAAATCACTTACTTTAACATCTTTTGATCGCTCTTTTACACATGCGGGTCAGTTCAGACCCGTGATCTGATATCAGCCATATTTAAAACAACAATGTGAACAGTTATTTGAGCAATAAATTGTAACTGAAGACTCGCAGTGTGAACGAAGCCTTCGATGCACCGAGTGTCACTTTGTGTTGTATTGTGATTCCCTGCACTGAATCTGAAACGCACTGAGGTGAAAGAAAGAAATCTTGACAAAACAATGAGTTGTTTTCCTCTTCTAATATAAATGAACGAGAATTAAAAGTAAAAGAATATTTTGCTTGTTTTGAGAAAATAACTTTAATTTCCTAGGAAAAAAGGTCAATTCTGGTGATTCTTTAAATGAATGAAGGATGTTTTTAAAGTGACAGTATATTTTGTCTCAGTTCATCCTGAAATCAGAAACTTCAAGACATATTCTCTTATTTTAAGGGTAAAATCATTATCTTTTTTGAAAATAAAGTTTGCACATTCTGACACAAAGATTTTATAATATTATGTTCCAATGAACTTAATATTTATTTACAAACAAACACAAATTAAAAAGCGAAAAAGGAATTTGATTGTTTCTGCATTGGTTTTAAGACGCTTGTGCTGCTGGAATCCAGTTATAATATCTCAAGTTGCTTTATTCTTGTTTTAAGAAGTTTTTTCTCCCCATTAGCAGATCATTTTGTTTCTAAATTGGTTTTATTTTATTTTGCATGTAGATTGTTTGCAGTGTATTGACTCGTGTCTCTCTTCAGGTATTAATTCCACTTTGTTCGCTGATGTTTTTCAGGTTCGGTTTATAACGAAGATCTGGCATCCCAACATCAGCTCAGTAACAGGTGCCATTTGCTTGGACATCCTGAAGGACCAGTGGTAAGATCTGACTGACCGCACTGTTGAGCTCTGAAGCAGCAGTGAACACTGAAACTGTGTGTGTGTGTGTGTGTGTGTGTGTTCCAGGGCGGCGGCCATGACTCTCCGAACAGTGTTACTGTCACTACAGGCTCTTCTGGCGGCGGCTGAACCAGACGATCCACAGGACGCTGTCGTTGCCAATCAGGTACATGTGAGCTTGTGTCGGAGATCTGCAACAAAACATGGCCGTACAAATGGTTTAATAAAATCACAGTCCTCATGGATCATTAAAATCAGCATGAGAGGGAAGTTACACTCGTCTTTTCTTCTCTATTGTGTCGTATATGGAGTGAATCGCTTTTAAAAGGTCTTAAATATAGTTTGATTGAATTTAAGGCCATAAAAAGTCTTGAATGGTGTAATAAAGTCGGGGATAGATTGGGAAAATTGGGGATGGAAAGACGATGATTTAAGTCAAGTTACCTTTACTTATATAGTGCTTTTTACAATACAGATTGTTTCAAAGCAGCTTTACAGTGCTCACATGAAAACATTATAAACAAAGTTTGTTTGGCTGAACGGCAGCCTTAAAAGAGCAGGTGAATTAATACAATTGATGAATATTATTCTATTCTATATTGTTTAGGATCAAATGTTGACTTTAAATGAAAAACAATGCATTATTGAGAGTATAAATGCTCAAAAGTTTTGGGAAAGTGCATGTGTGTGTGTGTGTATATATATATATATATATATATATATATATATATATATATATATATATATAGACTTTTTATTTATTATTAATATTCAGCAAAGATGCATTTTTAAATGTTATAAAAATTGTGTCAAATAAATGCTTTTCTTTTGAAATTTCTATTCATCAAAGAATCGGGAGAAATAAAAAGTATCAGTTTCCACAGCAATATGAACTGTTTTCAACATTGACAATAATCATAAATGTTTGTTGAGCATCAAAACATCATGTTTTATATTAATATAATATTACACTGTTTTACTGTATTTGACGCAAGAGAGAAAATTCTTGCTTCCCTCAAACTTTTGTACCTTCATAGTTTTGGCTGCAGTTCAGAAAGTTATGAACTAGAAAAACAGGTACTAATAACTGTATGCATGTTTACTAGCTAATATGAGAGAGTGAGGTTTGAGTGTGGGAGGGATTGTGATGAGGTCACTTCCTGTTTTCACTTTGTCTGTTTCCTGTGTGTCAGTATAAGCAGAACCCGGAGATGTTCAAGCAGACGGCTCGACTCTGGTCACATGTTTACGCAGGCGCTCCCGTCTCCAGCCCCGACTACACACGCAAAATAGACAAACTCTGCGCTATGGGCTTTGAGAAAGTGAGTGAAGAAACACAACTACATATAAACACCTCATTTTATGTGTTCTGGATGTTCAAAATGTTTTTTCTTGGTTTTGTGAACGATAAGGGGACGTTCGATTCTTCAAACATTATGAAACGTTACTTTTGAATAATTTGAAACGAGTAGCAACTTTTAAAAACATTAGACAAACGTCCAACCAAAACATTGCAGAAACGCTCACTGATCATTAATCAGTAAGTATAAATTTTAATTAAATACAAGTAATTGTTATAAAGTTTTATAAAACATTATTTAAGACTAGATAATGTTGAAAGAACGTTATATTGATGTTACAAGAAGAACGTTTGTTTATAAGTTTGACTGTTACGCAAAATAATTATCCAAAAATGCACAAATTAGCTGTAAAAAAAAATCCCTTTAATTTTTTCGGAAATTACATATATTTTCCCCATAACCATTTGTCTGAATTAATTTTTTTCTTGTTTTAGTATTTTTTTGCCTCCATTTAAATGGTTAAATTTAGTCAAAAAGCATGTCTAATTATTTGAAGCCATGAAACTTGTTCAATTTAATGATTTATTAAATGTTTATTAAACATAAATTCAAATTTTAGGGCTCTGAAATATCTCAAAACATTTCCCATTTTATTTTTGAACATTTTAATGGTTTAATTAAATTGTATTAATTAATTGAATTCATAAAACCTATTTGTTTTTCAATTTCTATGACATTCTGTGTTGTGTGTATTTGAATTTTTCTGTAAATTAAATGAAGGCATAAAAGATGAATTTAATGTGGATGTGAATCATGTAAACAAACTTATTTTTTCAAACTAATTTCTGCACAACAGAGCTTTACTGGTAACATTAAAACATGAAAGAATTTTGATTATTCCTATGTGTGAGAGAGCGAGAGAGTGAGAGTGTGTGTGTGTGTGTGTGTGTGAGAGAGAGAGAGAGAGAGAGAGAGTGTGTGTGTGTGTGTGTGTGTGTGTGAGAGTGTGTGTGTGTGAGAGAGCGAGAGAGTGAGAGTGTGTGTGTGTGTGAGAGAGAGAGAGAGAGAGAGAGAGAGAGAGAGAGTGTGTGTGTGTGTGTGTGTGTGTGTATGTGTGAGAGTGTGTGTGTATGTGTGAGAGAGAGTGTGTGGGAAATGAAACACAGAGAACACACAGGATTCATATGTAATCTATCAAATCTTGATGAATAAATAAAAAACACTTAAATGATGTTGTGATATTGATTAGTGTCTGTGAATATTAAACCACAAACAGATTATGTTTTAATTCTTAAATTAAAAAAGATTATTATTAATCTGTTTGTGGATTAATATTCACAGACACTAATGAATATCACAACATCATTTGGTAGGATCCTGTGATGTGATCGTCCGCTCTGAATCCCGTCTTCTTCTCTCGGCAGAACGCAGTAATAGTGGCGCTGTCGTCGAAGTCGTGGGACGTGGAAACGGCGACGGAACTGCTGCTCAGCAACTGAGTGCGAGTGCGGGGCCAAAACACCTGATCTGACACAATCCCTCCTCCTTTATCCTCCCTCTTTCCTCTCTTTCTCTTTATCCTCCTGTGCTCCCTTCCTCATTTTTCCATTCCTGTTCTCAAAACAGTTCGTCCCGAACTGAAAAGCTCATGTTTATGTTGTTCTAAACGTGTATTTCTTCGGCAGGAGGCGTTTAGATGAATGTTCTCGCTGCTCTTTCTCTGTGAAAATACGGTAACATTTTTGCGGTAAAAATGCAGGTTTGGAACAACGTGAGCGTGAGTTAAAGATACGTTTACTTTTATTTTTGGGTGAACTGACTGTGAACTTTTCTCTTTTTCTTTTGTTTACTTATTTTGGTTTGGATGTGCCTTTTTTTCTTCTTTGTCTCTTATAATCTTCATCATCATCATCATTTCCCTCAATGATCCAGCAATCTGACTGTAGCCCCGCCCCCTCACGCTCACAGCCAATCAGCACTGCAGTCTCGCCCCCTCCCGCACAATCATTGGCTCTTTTTTCTGGAAAACATTTTTAAATCTGCAGAGTGTCAAAAATGGTACTTTCACTCATAGATGTTAATCTCAAACATTCAAGACTGGAAAAACACACACACACATATACACACACACACACATATACAAGATAAGAGTTCATCTGTAAATAAAGCTATTAAAGTCTGTATAAATTAAAGCAATGTGGCAATGCCTTTATTTATTATTGCTTTGTGGAATAGTGAAATAAACACTAGTTTCATGGCTGAGCATATGATGTTTGGATGATCTGTATTTTATGTTTATGCTTTCGTACAGACGCCTTCCTGATTTCTTGTTTTTTATGCATATTTGTCAAACTTACATTTAAAATATTAGTCAAACACAACACAAGAAAACACAAAATCCCCCCCCCCCCCCCCCATCGTTAAAACGTAACTGGTTTATCGTACCTCAGTTCACTTTAATTACTGTCACAGCTGTTCTCAATCAAGAAATCACATAAATAGGACCTGCCTGATAAAGTGAAGCAGAACAAAAGCTAAACATGCCGAGATCCAAAGAAATTCAGAAACAAATGAGGAAGAAAGTAATTGAGATCTATCAGTCTAGAAAAGGTTATAAAGCCATTTCTAAAGCTCTGGGACTCCAGAGAATCATGGAGACAACATGGAACAGTGGTGAAGCTTCCCAGGAGTGACCGACCAAAATTAAATGAAGACCTCAACGACTCATTCAAGAGTCACAAAACACCTATAACTACATCCAGAGAACTGCAGGCCTCACTTTCCTCAGTGAAGGTCAGAGTTCATGACTCATAAGAAAGCATAAGAAAGAGACTGAGCAAAAACGGACTGCATGACAGAGATCCAAGATGAAAACCACTGAGCAAAAACAACTTTAAGCGTCATCTTATTTTTGCCAGAAAACATCTTGATGATCCTAAAGACATTTTGAAAAGTGGTTTGACGAGACAAAAGTTTAACTTTTTGGAAGGTGTGTGTCATCTGGCGTAAAAGTAGCAGCATTTCAGAACATCATATCAACAGTAAATATGGTGGTGGTAGTGTGATGGTCTGGAGCTGTTTTCCTGCTTCAGGATCTGGAAAACTTGCTGTGATAAATGGATACATGAATTCTGCTGTCGACCAAGGAGATCTGGCCATCTAATCGTGACTCAAGCTGAAGGGAACTTGAGTGGGACAAAATTCCTCCAAAAAAGACTCATTGCAGGTAATCACAAACACTTGATTGCAGTTGTTGCTGCTCAACCAGTTATTAGGATTAAGGGGCAATTGTTAGACACACTTTAACACAGGATCATGTAGGTTTGGATTTTGTTTTCCCTTAATAACCTTGATTTAAAAACTGCCGTTTGTGTGTTCTTGTGTTATCTACAATTAATACTTATATTAGTTTGATGATCCAAAACATTTGTCACAACGTTTGTCACATTTAAGTGTGACAAACATGCAAAAAAATAAGAAATCAGGAAGGGGGGTGGACACTTTTTATATATATATGACAATATGTCTAATGTGTTAAGTATTATATTTGTTGTCTGTGAGTACTAGTGAAATATATCAGTGTTTTACATTATTATACACTAACCAAAACTAATGTGATTTTTATAGTATCATGGTCCCCCTTTTTGAATATGATGTTTTCAGACATGACATCACAGTAATAATATATGTTTGGTAATCATTCACTATATTTTATGAGAGTATCAAGAGTTAAACTGGGATCAAGAGATTCTCAGGTTCCGTCAGTTTTGTCGTTTAGATGCGTATCTTTCTTTTAACATCTAAAACTGAACTGATGGCGCACCAGACAAACGACCTGGATTGCGTTTCAGCTCCTGCTGTTATTTCAGGACACGGTAATGATGAAGGTGTCATTTCCGTGTCCATCATCTCCGTTACCTGTCCCTGAGCCCACCTGTTGCGCGCATGATTGACAGCTGAATAGCGGCGCGTCTGGTTACCCGGAGCGCAACGCGACACCTGGAGCTCCAGTGACGACAGATCCAGCTCGCAACGGGCCAGAAGAGCCGCAGCACCACCGCTGATCCTGAGAGCCGAGGCGGAGGAGCTCAGGGAGATGGAGGCCATCTGGGTGGAGATGCTGCTCGTTTCTGCACTGCTGCTCGTCGAAGGTGAGATGCATTTTCTGACATGACTGTACAGAAATATCAATTCCAGGCTGGTTTGGTCATTTATGCACTCATCAGACGCTTTTATCATCGCATTCAAGAAACACACTGACATTCTAATCAGTTCTTGCTTTCCCTGGGGATCGAACCCATGACCTTGATGTTGCAAGCACTGCTCTCTCCTGTTAGACACACAGGAAAGCCATGTTTAAGCATTATGTTCTTGTTTTGTTAATGCGCTTCTTAAGTTGTGAAAACATTATTTCTGTATGTTTTCTGATCATGGTTTAAGAAACACTGAAACAAATTAAAACATTAAATGTAAACATACAGATGTTTGTCAAAGTTTTGGTTTGTATTTTAACATGCAACACAACAGTATAATCCTGATTCTTTTTGTTTTGTTTTCCAGAACAAATATCTAAAAATTTACTTGAGAAGCAAAATATCTTCATATCTTATATATATATCCTATATATTTTTTAAAAATTGAGTTTTTGCTTTGAAGTCTGAAAATGAATCTTGTGAATGATCTTTATCTTTCTGACCCATTGAGATATTTGTTCATGTTTTAAGAATAAACTCTTTGTCTTTTACTTAAACTATTGTTTTACATCTAAATGTTTTAATATTTGTGACACGAATATAGTTTTGTTAGTTTTTTTGTGATGTCTTGAACTTTAATATAATAATCTCACATTTATCAGCCGTAAGTTGGTTTAGACATCTCAAATTGATCTCAAACGTGATCATGTGTGTGTGTGTTTGTGTGTGTGTGTGTATGTGTGTAAGAGAGAAAGAGAGTGATTGTGTGTGTGAGAGAGTGTGTGTGTGTGTATGTGAGAGAGAGAGAGTGTGTGTGTGTATGTGAGAGTGTGTGTGTGTGTGTGTATGTGAGAGAGAGAGTGTGTGTGTATGTGAGAGAGAGAGTGTGTGTGTGTGTGTGAGAAAGAGAGAGAGTGTGTGTGTATGTGAGAGAGAGAGTGTGTGTGTGTGAGAGAGAGAGAGAGAGTGTGTGTGTGTATGTGAGAGAGAGAGTGTGTGTGTATGTGAGAGAGAGAGTGTGTGTGTGTGTGTGAGAAAGAGAGAGAGTGTGTGTGTATGTGAGAGAGAGAGTGTGTGTGTGTGAGAGAGAGAGAGAGAGTGTGTGTGTGTATGTGAGAGAGAGAGAGAGAGTGTGTGTGTGTATGTGAGAGAGAGAGTGAGTGTGTGTGTGTGTGTGAGAGTTTGAAATGAATATTGTTGGCTCTTTAACTTTTGTTACATTTTAATCAGATAACAGGAAAAGCTCTCAGAACTTTAGATAATATTCTGGCAAAAGTTCTTGTAACGTTTGTTCAAAGTTATCCAATCAAAAACATTGTACATTGTTCATGCGTAGTGTTTTTCTGGGAGTAAAGCTGAGAGATTTACTTCATATCAGATTAAACCTACAACAGTTCAGATCCAGAGTCAAAGACAAAGTCATGTTATTTTGTTTGTATGTTCAGGACAGTAGATGCCGACTAATTCATTATATATATATATATATATATATATATATATATATATATATATATATATATATATATATATATATATATATATATATATATATATAGTTTCAGTTCATTTATCATGTGCTGTTCATCTGAAGGGACTTCCATCATGTTTCTGTGTGTGTGTATGTTCAGCAGGTCATTGTGCTCAGGGTCGATACGCACACAAACTCTTGAATGATCTGATGGAGAATTATTCCACAGCTCTGCGACCGGTGGACGACACCGACAAAACCCTGAACGTCACGCTGCAGGTCACGCTGTCTCAGATCAAAGACATGGTCAGTGTTCATCGCTATTCACGCTGGGAACCAGCCATGACGTCATGCGCTCGTAAAAATAAAGGTTGCAAAAGTGTTGTTTCAAATGCTGAAACCTGATGTTTCCAAAAGTTATTTGTTGCAGCTGTCAATCATGCGACATCAGACGCTTGTAAAAAATAAAGGCTCCAAAAGAGAGTTTTCGCAGCCGTCAATCATGCGCTTATAAAAAAATAATGGTTCTCAAAGTCATGCCATAAAGGAACCATTTTTGTTCCTCAAAAGAACCTTTCAGTGATCAGATCTTAAATGAACCATTTTTCCCCAGTGAGAAGAGCATTTTAAAAATCTAAAGAACCCTTTTGTGCAATGAAACGATTCCATGGATGTTAAAAGTTTGATTCCGATAAAACACCTTCAGTTTTAAGAGTGTGCATGCGATATATATATAGCAGTCTCTCTCTCTCTCTCTCTCTCTCTCTCTCTCAGTCACTCTCTCTTTCTGTCTCTGAGTCTCTTGTTGGCATCTAATATTAACAGCAGTCTGAGTGTCTCTGCTCAACTGACCTTTGGTAACATCATATAGCTAATGCTACAGATATAGTGCGTGCAAAAGGAAGAGAAAGAAAGGACAATGTGCAGTTTTTATTCTGCTGAATAACTTCATCACACACACTATAAAAAAGTCTAGAAGGAAGGCCAAATTCAGGCCTTTATTTAAAGATAATTTGATAAATGTTTTAACACAAATATTATAGATAATTTCTAAACTGGTTGCTAATGCGATAAACCTTGTGTGTGTCAAATATTTGAACACAGTAGTTGAGTTCTTTAAGATTTTAGAGTGAAAAGAGGCTCTGATTGGGAACTCAACATCACCTGTCTGTGTCTGTGCAGGACGAGAGGAACCAGGTGTTAATCGCATATCTGTGGATCAGACAGACGTGGCACGACGCTTACCTGAAGTGGAATAAAGACGAGTACGATGGTCTGGAGGTGATTCGCATTCCCAGCAGCCTTGTGTGGAGACCGGATCTGGTGCTGTATAACAAGTACGCCCGTACGTTCACACACGTTAGCTTTCTTGTTATTTATCCTTTGACGTCTCTGTACAGCTTCAGTGAGGAAAAGTCCTCCAAGGGGAGTCTTCCTCTCTATCAGTGTCTGTGTTTCTGAACCCCTAAAAACGCCTCCATTGAGTTTTGAGTTTCTTCCGGGAACAAACACTCACAATATTCTTCATTATAATAATTCATGTGCAGAATAAAGGGGCGGGGCTTGAGTTAGTTAGTTGTGTGTTGAAACTGCCGGTTATGGAAAAGGGCGTGACATTTCCCAAACACACTGGAAGCTCTCGACCAATCACAACACACCGATCCAGCCGACCAATCAGAGCACAGTGTGCTTTACAGAAGGAGGGGCTTCATAGAGACAGGAACTAAACAGAGCGTTTCTGACAGACTGCGAAGAGATGAGCCGCAACAATGGAGAATATGGGAAAAATAATTAACATTCAAAGCAGGAAAACCTATTCTAGTAGAGACAAACACAACATCAAGACTTCTTAAGGCATAATAGGTCCTATTTAACTTGAGTTCTCTCTGTGTGTGTCTTCAAAACACAGGGCGGATGATGATTTCTCTGGGCCAGTAGACACTAATGTGGTGTTGCGGTATAACGGTGAGATCACGTGGGACGCTCCGGCAATCACTAAGAGCTCCTGTGTGGTGGATGTGTCCTACTTTCCCTTCGACAGCCAGCAGTGCAACCTTACTTTCGGCTCATGGACCTACAATGGAAACCAGGTACAAACACCACACCACATTTGGCTAATGTTAGGAACAAATGTTCTTTGCATTACATTGTATGGATTTGACCAAGACCAAGACTTTGTGGGGCTGATACCAAGACAAGACTTTGTGGAGTTGAGACCAAGACAAGACCAAGACTTTGTGGAGTTGAGACCAAGACAAGACCAAGACTTTGTGGAGTTGAGAGCAAGTCAAGACCAAGATTTTGTGGAGTTGAGAGCAAGACAAGACCAAGACTTTGTGGAGTTGAAACCAAGACAAGACCAAGACTTTGTGGAGTTGAGAGTAAGTCAAGACCAAGACTTTGTGGAGTTGAGAGCAAGTCAAGTGCAAGATTTTGTGGAGTTGAGAGCAAGACAAGACCAAGACTTTGTGGAGTTGAGAGTAAGTCAAGACCAAGACTTTGTGGAGTTGAGAGCAAGTCAAGTGCAAGATTTTGTGGAGTTGAGAGCAAGACAAGACCAAGACTTTGTGGAGTTGAGAGTAAGTCAAGACCAAGACTTTGTGGAGTTGAGAGCAAGTCAAGTGCAAGATTTTGTGGAGTTGAGAGCAAGACAAGACCAAGACTTTGTGGAGTTGAGACCAAGACAAGACCAAGACTTTGTGGAGTTGAGAGCAAGACAAGACCAAGACTTTGTGGAGTTGAGACCAAGACAAGACCAAGACTTTGTGGAGTTGAGAGTAAGTCAAGACCAAGACTTTGTGGAGTTGAGAGCAAGACAAGACCAAGACTTTGTGGAGTTGAGAGCAAGACAAGACCAAGACTTTGTGGAGTTGAGAGCAAGTCAAGTGCAAGATTTTGTGGAGTTGAGACCAAGACTCAAAAAAATGATCTTCCGACTGGTCTCATGTACAACTACTTTGAATTATGTTAATTTTGCGTTATTAAGTCGTGACTATCTGGTATCATCCCATCCAGGTGGACATCTCTATGGGGATGGACAGTGGCGACCTCTCGGACTTCGTAGAGAACGTGGAGTGGGAATGTCACGGAATGCCGGCCACTAAGAACGTGATCATGTACGGCTGCTGCGCGGATCCGTATCCTGACATCACCTACACGGTTCTGCTGCAGCGACGGAGCTCGTTCTACATCTTTAACCTGCTGCTGCCCTGCTTCCTCATCTCCTTCCTGGCACCGCTGGGCTTCTACCTGCCCGCCGACTCGGGCGAGAAGGTTTCGCTGGGCGTGACGGTTCTGCTGGCGCTCACTGTGTTTCAGATGATGGTGGCGGAAAGCATGCCTCCCTCCGAAAGCGTTCCTCTGATCGGTGAGTCTCTGATCTAGTGATTGCCATTAATTAGTTGTTAGGGTTAGTTGTTGACATCCATCATGCTGAAATCCTATTTAAGCTTCTTTTTCTTCTGTGACCAAATTTCTAAAACGAATGGCTCAGATTTTCAGACTGTTGAGACTCGAGTTGATGCATTTTTTCAAGCTGATCCAACTTCTAGTTTTTTTGTAAACCAGAGACCAAAACTATGAAAAATTCAATTAACTTTCATTGAAGGATTCAAGACTTTAGTACAATAAGACTTATAGAGCATTTAAGCTGACACTAACAAAGCTTCACATATCAAACATTTTAACAGTGTTTAATCATGTTAGAAATTGCTAGAAACATGCAAAATCATGCTAGAAAAATGCTATTCATGTTAGTAGCATGTTAATTCATGCTAGCAATGTGCCAATTCAAGCTAACATGCTAAATTATGTTAACATGCTCGTTCCGGTTAGCAATGTGTTAAATTGTTTTAGAAAAATGCTAGTAATATGCTAAATCATGCTAGCACTGTGCTAAATCAAACTAACAACATGTTAGTGAACAATGTGATAAATCACGCAAAAAACATCTTAAAAAACAATAATGTTTTGACGATTTAAAAAAATGCTTTATATATTTGTGTGTGTGTGTCAATAACTCAATAAAATCGTGAAGCTTTTAAAGATTTCAAACGCTTCGACAAGGCTTTTTCAAGCATCAGAGTTTGTTCACAAACTTAACTCGTTAACGCTGAGCTCTGTCTTTCTCCGTCAGGTAAGTACTACGTCGCGACGATGACTATGATCACAGCGTCCACGTCTCTCACCATCTTCATCATGAACATTCATTTCTGCGGCGCGGAGGCCAAACCGGTGCCGTACTGGGCCAAAGTTCTCATCATCGACTACATGTCCAAGATCTTCTTCGTCTACGAGGTCGGAGAAAGCTGCGTGTCACCGTTCGGACGGACGGAAGAGTCCGAGCCCTTCCTTCAGAACCGCAAACAGAACCTCAAACAGAACCGCAAAGAGAAACCGAAACGAGCTCCGCCCCCCTGTTGCCCTGAGGACGACAAATCGGCTGCCTTCCGTCTGACCTTTGACACCTGCGTTTACTGCAGTTGTCGTGGCAACGGCGGGATTCTCGGGTGCGACCCGAAGCTGGTCTGGAACGTCGACTATATCGCAAACTGCTTCCGGGAGCAAAAGGCGACGTGCCTGAAAGTGGCTGAATGGAAGAAGATCGCCAAGGTGATGGACCGATTCTTCATGTGGATCTTCTTCATCATGGTCTTCCTCATGAGTATCCTCATCATCGGGAACGCACCGTGAGACTCCCGACCGCTGGGAGGAGACACTCGAGGGAAAACCCTGTTCATATCTACACATTACACAACACGTTTTGCTTACTGAATCTAAATTAACTCAGTTTATGTTTATGCAAATATCTGATAATGGAGTCAGAAACATGAACTTGAAGGGAAAACGAAGTTATTCTTCTGATTCTGTCAGATTACTCATGTAATCAAGTACTTATGATTTTTTTTTAAACAAGCCTTAATAGCAAGTAAAGTCATTTTGCTTCAGTAAATGTCTTGATTTAAGAGCATCTTGACTTGAGTGTGTGTGTGTGTGTGTGATGTGTGAGTGTATATAAGAAAGTGAGGATGTGTGTGTGCGTGAGAGTGTTTGCATCCGGTGTGTGTGAATGTGTGTGAGTGTTTGTGTGGTGAGTGAGTGTATGCATGTAAGTTATATGTGCGTGAATGCGTGCAAGTGTGTGTGTTTGGTGTTTGTGTGTGCAAGCGTGTATGCGAGTGTGTGTGAAAGTGTGTGAGTGAGTGAATGTGTATGAATATGTGAGTTAGTATTTGTGCGAGTGTGTGTGCATATGCGAGTGTTTGTGTGTGTACAAGTGCGCAAGCGAGTGTGCGAGTGAGAGAGTATGTGCGCGTTGTATGTGTGCAAGAAAGTGTGTGTACATGTATGTGTGAGTGTTTGTGCAAATGTATGTGTGTGTAAGTTAGTGAGTGTGTGCACAAGTATGTGTGGGTGAGTGCGTGGGTGTGTGTGTGTGTGTGTGTGTGTGCTTCTACAATTATCTTTTTGTCACACCGGTTTGAATGAGGACAAAGAGAGTAAAGTGACGACATTCTGAGAGTCTTTAAAGGCTGTTTTAGGGCTCAGGTTATAATGAGGGTCAGGGCAGGTTTAGGGTCAGGGTTCAGGTCAGGCTGCTGGTTGAGATGGGACATCTATTAATGTCTTCACAAAGATAGATGAACAACAATGAGTGTGTGTGTGTGTAAACTAATCTGAGTATTAATAATGTAGACTATCTTGCCTCTCAATGAGCACATCAGTTATGTCAGTCTTTCTGAAAAGAGATCTGTTGTTCATTAGACGGCTGTAACCGTCTACATTACAGGAGTCATTACACACACACACACACATGTATGAGAGAGTGTGTGTGTGTGTGTGTGTACATAGAAATATTTGACAGAATTAAAGTCTTATGTTTTTAATAAATTATCTTGTCATGTGTATTTTTCAGTTTGGCCATAAATGTGCACTAATGGAGGTTTGTGTAATTCATGCGCTGTTTTTTGTTTTGAAGAAAACATTAATCGGTTTGATTTCTTCATAAACAATATACATTGTTTTATTTGTCTATGTTTAGTGGACCAGAGATGGAAAAACTGACATTTTGTAACAAAAAGCACAAATAAAACTTCAGTTTGACTTGCGTATCATAACATTTGTTTATGAGGTTGTTGTTCCTCCATGAGAAACTTTAATAGAGATTAAACTGTATGGGGTAAAAAAAAACATATATTGGGAACAAATATTGGTACCTGAATAAATAGCCCATAAATCCCACACATTTCAGTACTTTGGTTCAGGGGTCCGGGGCCACAAGGGGGCGACGGGGTCTGTGGAAATATAAAAACCATATATAACAATTAATAGAATTAAGATTAAAATAAAAATATATATTTAAAGCACAAAAATACAGTTTTATTTAAATAAATAAATACATTAGATTATAATAAATTGATTAAAATAAAATTTTATTTCAATTAAATACTTTAGATTGAATAATGAAATAAATTCATTAAAATAAAAAGAATTAAATAAAACAAACACAATAATTCTAAATTTCATACATTCGAATATATTTATACATTACAATAAAATATATTGGCTACAATAAATACTTTGTTCTGTTTTTTAAATAAATAAATGTATAATATACTGTATATATATATATATATATATATATATATATATATATATATATATATATAATTTATTTAAATAAAATCAATAAATATTTAATGAGTACATTTGATTAAAATATATTGATTCACATTAATAAAATGTAATTGAATCAAATAAATGCATTTAATAAAAGATTAGAATAAATGAACTTTATTTAAATTAAATAAATACTTTAGATTAAAATCAATTCAAGTAAATAAATACAATTTGCTTTAAATCAAATACTTTAAAATCAAATAAAAATTACTGTACTAAATAAAAGCAAATAACTCAACTTGGTTTAAATAAAAATTAGAAACGTAGCGTAATAATGTCACATAAAATACAAATACGATTAAACTAAGTAACTAAATTATTAAAAGCATTAAAATAAAAAATATTAAAACAACTGAAATTCGATTAAATAATAAATTAAAATAAATACGTTGAGAAAATAAATAAGATCTTATATCCAACAGTACAAAAAGATGAAAACAAACTAATGAGGTACTATAATAGAAAATAAATATCTTACAAATTTTTATAATATTAATTTGTCATTATAATTATATTTCAACGCCCCTTAACGTCTTATCATTAATTATAAATCTAATCAGGTGTGCATGTTTGTAATGACGCGTTTGCGTTCAACTGCACTTCCGCTCGTGCCCGACAGATGGCGGCGGATACTCACAGAATCCGCTGCTTTCACCGTTAAACCTCTAAACTACACGCTTGTAAACTCACACAAGCTTGACGCTTTAATATTAATGTATTCATAGTGTAAAACATCGTGTGCAGCGAGTTGTGTGTGTTTATATGAGGTATAATCTCAATCCAGAACAGCCACAATCACAACAAACGCTTTTTCAGTGAATCTTATTACATCAAAACGGTTGATTGAATATAAAGCGATTCAAAAACGACACGAGTAAACCAGTGACGCATACAGTGAACTTTACCTCCGAAATGAAGTAAAAACGTAAGTTAGTTTTGCCCGTGAAGGACATAAATCCACGTTCCCACCGTTTCGCCTCCGTCGCCATGGAGACGCAGTCCTGCCTACGTCATCGCGCAGCAAACCTACCGTTTTTTTTTTCGTAAAAAGTTTCCTCATATATTCGCAGATTTATTAGTTTATTTGCAGATTCGGCAATGTTTTCATGACCACCGCAGGATTAAAGAGCTTCGCGTGAGTTTATTTTCTTTTGAACATCCCCAAACACTGAAATAAACAAACAACATCTTTCAGGAGTGTAGATATCATTTAAATTATATTATTACCGTTTTTACGCTGTTTTTCTGTGAATAATTAATAATTATCATCGTTTAGTCAACAACCAAGCGACTCTTTCTTACAAAAACGTAGTTTTGAGATTTGTTTTGATTTGTTTTTAGTCATATGTTTTTCTTTCATATATATATTATGTTTCTGCTTTAACACTTGAGAATAATGATTTTGGGGAAATAATTTTAAATCACTGTGGTTATAATAATGTCAAATCTGAATGAAATTTGCGAGTGTATTTTGATTTTCTACAACACTTTTCTTTAATTAGCATTAGATTACAGCGTTTATTAATATTTTGATTTATGATTATTGTCAGCTGTTCATTGTTAGTTCAGGTCCATTAAAACATACAGCATTTAATTATGTGTTCGTAAATGTTGAAATTAACAGATTAACAGATTAATAAATGTATTTTTCACTCTTAAATAATGCAGTTAACAATTATAACCTTATTATGAAATATTTGGACACACTTACAAAAAATAAGCGTATTGAGTTGTACTTAAGTACGTATGTACTTCTCAGAAATGTATTTAATTGCACTTAAGTATAATTGACTTATACTGACAGAAAAGAGTGTATTTGGTGTATAATTATACTCAATCTTCAAGATCAAGATATGCTTGAAAGTATTATTAAGAATTCTAAGTTTAGTAAATATTGTAAAATGTAGTATATTTAAGGTGCAATAATAATGTACGATTAGTAATCAGATGATACTAATAATAAGTAATAAGTTCACTTAATGAAAACATACAGTTGCAAAATAATACGACTAAACTAGTAGTTTACTGAGAGTTTACTTCAAAGTGTACTTTCATAAAATAAAACATATGCTAGAAGTATTTGACTAGTAGACTACTTGTAAACGTTGCAGCACAATCGAGTTGTAGAGTTGCGTACTTAGTTTACAAATGTTACACTTAAAGTTTACTTAAAAGTACAGTTTTATATGCTAAAATGTGTGCCATTTAGTCCATAGTAGTATTGAAACCGTACATTTACAAGAATACGCCTAGTGCGTTGATATTTGTATAGTTACTACTTAAATATACTTTAAGTATAAATACTTGAGCTTTACTTAATTTTTCTCAGCCGTCTCGGTGCTCTTTTATTAATCGCTTTTTTGTCATGACATATTTTATTAATCATCATAACTTAGGTGTCAATCAAAAGCTTACAAACTCAGCAGTTTCGTATCCTACTACAAGATTCATGCTGTTATACCCGTTTTGAAATTGGATGTTGCATTACCATGGAAACGGCACTCTGGATTATTTTAGCAGGCTCCTCCTACTAGTGGGCGGAGTCAGGTTTCGTATTACACAATTTATTTGAACTTCTTTACAGTCAAAATCTTTTATAATCTTGTCACATATCGTCGGAAAGGTCTGAGCCTCAAGGTTTCATATTTGGTGACTGTTTTGTGATGTAAGTGATGTTTGGACATAATAAGTATACTTATTTATTTTTAAAGAACACTTATGAATGTCTAAAATGTCTGTTTCTCATCATCATCTTTTTATCAAGTGGGTTGTTGGTAAATTGTGTTTCTTTACAATAAATTACGTTGATTTCATATTTTGTTAATGCAGACTTGGGTTTCCAAATACATTTGAGACTGAAATGAAGGTTGTATTTCTAGTGCGTTTGATCAGGATGGTCAGGAAAGGTGCAGCTGCGCGCCGTTCATTAAGGGATGGCTCTCAGATCTCCGCTCTCAAGCGTCTCTCTCTGCTGGATCCGATCAATCCAGAACCTCCTGCGCTCCGGATTGATCCCGATGAGAGTCCCGGCCGCCCAGACCAGGTGTACCTGCAGGCCGCTGCCATCTTTCAGACCACACACCTGGAGAAACCCGCCGCTCACAGGCTCATCAGCTACGGCAGTGGGTCAGAGGTCAGCGGGTCAGAGGTCAGCCGGCCGGCGGCCCGGGGCGACGCGGATCAGCGGTTCGCGTACCAGCTCGCGTTCAACACGCTCAAATGTAAGTGTTTCCCACAAGTCCTTTTTAACAATCACACATTTTCCTGATCCCACTGGCAGATATTATTTCTTGTTTTTGAAGCCGTTAATCACACAGTTTTGTATTTATGTCCAAATTTCAAATACGTTTTTGCTTCAAATCAGAGTTTGTGATATTGTGATTCTGTATTACAAGTTAATAAAGACTTTTTGAAAATCCCTATGGGAGAAATGAATGGAAAAAATGCATTACATTTGTCTTTAGAATAACATACACTGTTGAATCATTCACAGTACGACCAGGAATATATTGAAGCATTGAAAGACTTTCCTGTGTGTCTAATAGTAGAGAGCAGCGCTTGCGACATCAAGGTCATGGGTTCGATTCCCAGGGAAAGCAAGAACTGATTAGAATGTCAATGTGTTTCTTGAATGCGATGATAAAAGCAGCTGATAAATGTAAGAATTATGATCTTAATGGTTATTCCTGCAGTCATATTGAGTGTCACGTTTATGGTCTCTGGGAATCTCAGCATGACTTCTGAAGCGTCTCGGATTCAGCCCGGCGTGATGGTCAGTATCTGTGTGCTTTCAGCAGAATATCTAATGAGGAACGCCTGCTTTAATGAGCGGAGGACGAAGTGTGTGCCAAATGACAACTAACTAATGAGTCACTTTGTGCCCGAGAGACTGAACGAGAGTCGGCACGACACGACATGCATCCAGTGCTGTGTGACGATCAGCGCCGGGTTAATGTGTCACAGCTGAAGCGACATACACAAATAACCAAATGTTATGAGAGGAAATCTCTCTTCCCGTGTCGTTACCCAAATATTCACACTCACACTCATGCATTTATCAGCTGCTTTTATCATCGACATTCTAATCAGTTCTTGCTTTCCCTGGGAATCGAACCCATGACCTTGATGTTGCAAGCACTGCTCTCTGCTGCTAGACACAGGAAAGCTGAAGCAAATACATTTAAACCTCTAGAGCTGGAAAAACTGATGTTCTTAAGGCCTTTTCAACTTAAACACACGCTTTATCCGTTGCGATCACGTATTTTAAAGCGTCTCGCGCTCCAGATAAAAGAACCCTAAACCTTGCGTTTATTTACACTGACGTCTTTAACAGCGAAAACGTGTCCTTTGTTTAGTGTTTCTGTCTTGTTTTCCAGATGTCGCAACATTTTTAAATCAAGTGAGTGAAATTGAATGAACTCTTTCTCCGCCATTGACGTAATTGTCTGTATTTCCGTGTTTTCACTGATTTACGGTAGGGGGCGCTGTTACACTCACACTGATAGAGTGATTAATCTGATCCAAACACAGGAGAAGAAGAAGCAGAAACGAGCAATAGCATATGCAATCATAGAAGAAGGAAGCAGAAACGAGCAATGCATGTAAAAGAACAGGATCGTCAACAGCTCAGTCAATCTCATCCACACGATTTTCTCAACTTTTGCTTAAAACGTTGCTTTTTTTATTAAACATGCCCACTTCTCAACATCCAATCAGCAGCCGATCCACAGACCCAAGCCCCGCCCTGCATGCTTTCTTGTGCAATATGATACGGAATAAACAATCTCTTAAATGTGTGTTACATGTTCATACACCTCAGAAGTGGCATGAAAGAAATGTTTGAGATTAGGAGATAAAGTTTTAGATTTTGAGAAACATCTGAGTCTTATTTCCATTGAATCCCGTGGCCGTGCCGGAGACACGTTTGAGATTGTAATGAGATCTCATTCGTGACTATTCTCCCCTGGGGAACAGAAGGATGATAGATGACTGTGTCAGCTGGATCTGCTACCTACAATGCAACAGATCAATTCGACCAATCATCTGCTGTCTGAGCTGCTCGGAGGCGATAAGGGCGTGTGTGATGAGATTGGCCTCAGATGGTCCGGAGCGAGGATTGATTGCTCTGTGTGTGTCAGTGAAGAGTGTGTAGAGCCGGTGGTCTGACTGTTATCCGTCCATCAGTGTCCGGACGGGATGAACACTAATCCTACATTTCCCAGAATGCCTTTCTGCTGTCATTCACGGGTTCGTCAGCATTCGTTAGGCAGAATTGTGAGTTCAGACATGATCACAGATGCCTGTCATGCAGCTTAATTACAGACGCTAATGAGATGCGTGAGTCGAGCTGAATGTTAATCTCTTAACGATCGTTGCGCTCAATAAACACAAACACATTCTCTGAAGAATATACGGAATATTCCTCTGTGATTTCAGGAGACGGTCAATTAATAAAAAAAGATCATTATTTTATTTAACAGTACAATTTTAAATTAAAGTGATTATTTACTGTACAATTAAATTATTATAATAATGATAATATTAACAATATTCAACACAATATAAAAAATACATTACTATTTAACTACTGTTATATTATAAACAAATATTCTACAGTACAATTGTAAAATAAAATGTTTAGTAAATGTAAAAATAAATGAATTATTATTATTAAATAAAATATTAAGAAATATATTATTAATTTAATAATGTTATACTATGATAATAAGTGTATTAATACAGTACAATTGTAAAGTAAAATCATTATTATTATTTACTATTAATATTTACTATTGTTAATAATAATATTAACAATCTTTAGAAATATATTACTATTTAGCTACTGTTATACAATGAACAAATATTGTACATTACAATTGTAAAATAAAATGGTTAATAAATGTATGCTAATAAATGCTTTATTCATCTAGTTTTATTTTACAGTACAATTGTAAAATACATTTATTATTATTAACTGTAAAATAAAATTAAGAAATATATTACTAATTTAATACTGTTATACTGGAATAATAATTTTATTAATGCAGTACAATTGTAAAGGAAAATTATTATTATTTTATTATTATATTAAAATATTAATGCATTAGACTTGTAATACTGTTACATTGTAAAGATTGAACAGTTAATAATAAATAATTTTATTTCACATAAATGTTGTAATAAATATTGTTGTTATTATTATTATTAATAAATAGACTATTAAGGAATATAATAGTGTTGTAATACAAAACAATTGCATTTAATTACAGTTGTACTTATTATTTTCATTATTATTATTAACAATAAAAGAAATATTAATGCTCAATGCTCATTTTAATTTAATATTCATAATCCTGATATGATTATTCTCTTGTCATGTTGGTATATGATCACAATATGAAGTTCAGTGCTCAGAGTCAGAGGTGTGTGATGTTTGCGTGTAAGAGCTGGTTCTGCCGATATCTGCGGCGGCTCTGGTTTGGCGAGTGTGTTTCACATGAGGTCGATCACCGGGGGAAAAGCTGCTTTAATCTGTCTTAACCCCACGCTGTACGATCAATACACACACACACACACACTCATACACACACATACTCTCATACACGCGCAGCCGGACGCACACCCTCAGGTCAGCGGTTGAGTGTGTATGGGATGTGCTCTGGGTCTGTAGATCCATGAGATGCAGATGTGGGAGGAAAGATTGATTGGTCAGCTGACCTTGTGATCATGTTCGATTTGCACTGATCTGACCGCAGATTATTCTCCCATGATTCCCTGCGGCTTCATCAGGCTGGCGAGTGCAGAGGCACGTCCTGAGGAGATTGGAGCTGAATTGACTCGGGTTTCTGGGATTGCTGCAGTTCACTGGAGGAGATAAAGGCTTTCAGCTGGAAGTCCACGGGTTCAGAGTGTCTGTCCTTGAGATGCACAACGGTTTCCTGCAGTGATAGCAGGGTAAATATCAGCCTGCAGGAGATGGAGAGCATGTAGCTCATGCAAACGGCCTGATTAAAGCTCTGGGCCAAAACGGGCCGTTTCTCAGGCCGGCTCCTTCTCTTCTGACAGATAGATGGGAGTGTTTCTCACATCTGACAGATAAAGAGGAGAAAGGAGCTCTTCCATTGTGCTCATGTCTTTTCTTTTCTTTCTTTTGATTTGCTGCTGTTTTCTCTGCTGTCGTCCATCACTGGACTCTGAGTGTCGTGTGACTCCGCCCACAGGCATGAAGTCATCAGTGCTATTTCATGACTCCGCCCACACAGGCATGAAGTCATCGGTGCTGTTTCATGACTCCGCCCACAGGCATGAAGTCATCGGTGCTGTTTCATGACTCCGCCCACAGGCATGAAGTCATCGGTGCTGTTTCATGACTCCGCCCACAGGCATGAAGTCATCAGTGCTGTTTCATGACTCCGCCCACAGGCATGACGTCATCAGTGCTGTTTCATGACTCCGCCCACACAGGCATGAAGTCATCGGTGCTGTTTCATGACTCCGCCCACACAGGCATGAAGTCATCGGTGCTGTTTCATGACTCCGCCCACAGGCATGAAGTCATCGGTGCTGTTTCATGACTCCGCCCACAGGCATGAAGTCATCGGTGCTGTTTCATGACTCCGCCCACAGGCATGAAGTCATCGGTGCTGTTTCATGACTCCGCCCACAGGCATGAAGTCATCAGTGCTGTTTCATGACTCCGCCCACAGGCATGACGTCATCAGTGCTGTTTCATGACTCCGCCCACAGACATGACATCATCAGTGCTGTTTCATGACTCCGCCCACAGGCATGACATCATCAGTGCTGTTTCATGACTCCGCCCACAGGCATGACATCAGTGCTGTTTCATGACTCCGCCCACAGGCATGACATCAGTGCTGTTTCATGACTCCACGCACAGACATGACATCAGTGCTGTTTCATGACTCCGCCCACAGGCATGAAGTCATCAGTGCTGTTTCATGACTCCGCCCACAGGCATGAAGTCATCGGTGCTGTTTCATGACTCCGCCCACAGGCATGAAGTCATCAGTGCTGTTTCATGACTCCGCCCACAGGCATGAAGTCATCAGTGCTGTTTCATGACTCCGCCCACAGGCATGACGTCATCAGTGCTGTTTCATGACTCCGCCCACAGGCATGACGTCATCAGTGCTGTTTCATGACTCCGCCCACAGGCATGACATCAGTGCTGTTTCATGACTCCGCCCACAGGCATGACATCAGTGCTGTTTCATGACTCCACCCACAGACATGACATCAGTGCTGTTTCATGACTCCGCCCACAGGCATGAAGTCATCAGTGCTGTTTCATGACTCCGCCCACAGGCATGAAGTCATCGGTGCTGTTTCATGACTCCGCCCACAGGCATGAAGTCATCGGTGCTGTTTCATGACTCCGCCCACAGGCATGACGTCATCAGTGCTGTTTCATGACTCCGCCCACAGGCATGACATCTCCGCCCACAGTGCTGTTTCATGACTCCGCCCACAGGCATGACATCAGTGCTGTTTCATGACTCCGCCCACAGACATGACATCAGTGCTGTTTCATGACTCCGCCCACAGGCATGAAGTCATCAGTGCTGTTTCATGACTCCGCCCACAGGCATGAAGTCATCGGTGCTGTTTCATGACTCCGCCCACAGGCATGAAGTCATCGGTGCTGTTTCATGACTCCGCCCACAGGCATGAAGTCATCAGTGCTGTTTCATGACTCCGCCCACAGGCATGACATCATCAGTGCTGTTTCATGACTCCGCCCACAGGCATGACATCATCGGTGCTGTTTCATGACTCCGCCCACAGACATGACATCATCGGTGCTGTTTCATGACTCCGCCCACAGACATGACATCATCGGTGCTGTTTCATGACTCCGCCCACAGGCATGACATCAGTGCTGTTTCATGACTCCACCCACAGGCATGACATCAGTGCTGTTTCATGACTCCACCCACAGGCATGACATCAGTGCTGTTTCATGACTCCGCCCACAGGCATGACATCATCAGTGCTGTTTCATGACTCCGCCCACAGACATGACATCATCAGTGCTGTTTCATGACTCCGCCCACAGGCATGACATCATCAGTGCTGTTTCATGACTCCGCCCACAGGCATGACATCATCAGTGCTGTTTCATCGGTGACTCCGCCCACAGGCATGACATCATCGGTGCTGTTTCATGACTCCGCCCACAGACATGACATCATCGGTGCTGTTTCATGACTCCGCCCACAGGCATGAAGTCATCGGTGCTGTTTCATGACTCCGCCCACAGGCATGAAGTCATCGGTGCTGTTTCATGACTCCGCCCACAGGCATGAAGTCATCAGTGCTGTTTCATGACTCCGCCCACAGGCATGACGTCATCAGTGCTGTTTCATGACTCCGCCCACACAGGCATGAAGTCATCGGTGCTGTTTCATGACTCCGCCCACACAGGCATGAAGTCATCGGTGCTGTTTCATGACTCCGCCCACAGGCATGAAGTCATCGGTGCTGTTTCATGACTCCGCCCACAGGCATGAAGTCATCGGTGCTGTTTCATGACTCCGCCCACAGGCATGAAGTCATCGGTGCTGTTTCATGACTCCGCCCACAGGCATGAAGTCATCAGTGCTGTTTCATGACTCCGCCCACAGGCATGACGTCATCAGTGCTGTTTCATGACTCCGCCCACAGACATGACATCATCAGTGCTGTTTCATGACTCCGCCCACAGGCATGACATCATCAGTGCTGTTTCATGACTCCGCCCACAGGCATGACATCAGTGCTGTTTCATGACTCCGCCCACAGGCATGACATCAGTGCTGTTTCATGACTCCACCCACAGACATGACATCAGTGCTGTTTCATGACTCCGCCCACAGGCATGAAGTCATCAGTGCTGTTTCATGACTCCGCCCACAGGCATGAAGTCATCGGTGCTGTTTCATGACTCCGCCCACAGGCATGAAGTCATCGGTGCTGTTTCATGACTCCGCCCACAGGCATGAAGTCATCAGTGCTGTTTCATGACTCCGCCCACAGGCATGAAGTCATCAGTGCTGTTTCATGACTCCGCCCACAGGCATGACGTCATCAGTGCTGTTTCATGACTCCGCCCACAGGCATGACGTCATCAGTGCTGTTTCATGACTCCGCCCACAGGCAAGACATCAGTGCTGTTTCATGACTCCGCCCACAGGCATGACATCAGTGCTGTTTCATGACTCCACCCACAGACATGACATCAGTGCTGTTTCATGACTCCGCCCACAGGCATGAAGTCATCAGTGCTGTTTCATGACTCCGCCCACAGGCATGAAGTCATCGGTGCTGTTTCATGACTCCGCCCACAGGCATGAAGTCATCGGTGCTGTTTCATGACTCCGCCCACAGGCATGAAGTCATCAGTGCTGTTTCATGACTCCGCCCACAGACATGACATCATCAGTGCTGTTTCATGACTCCGCCCACAGGCATGACATCATCGGTGCTGTTTCATGACTCCGCCCACAGACATGACATCATCGGTGCTGTTTCATGACTCCGCCCACAGACATGACATCATCGGTGCTGTTTCATGACTCCGCCCACAGGCATGACATCAGTGCTGTTTCATGACTCCACCCACAGACATGACATCAGTGCTGTTTCATGACTCCGCCCACAGGCATGAAGTCATCAGTGCTGTTTCATGACTCCGCCCACAGGCATGAAGTCATCGGTGCTGTTTCATGACTCCGCCCACAGGCATGAAGTCATCGGTGCTGTTTCATGACTCCGCCCACAGGCATGAAGTCATCAGTGCTGTTTCATGACTCCGCCCACAGACATGACATCATCAGTGCTGTTTCATGACTCCGCCCACAGGCATGACATCATCAGTGCTGTTTCATGACTCCGCCCACAGGCATGACATCATCGGTGCTGTTTCATGACTCCGCCCACAGACATGACATCATCGGTGCTGTTTCATGACTCCGCCCACAGACATGACATCATCGGTGCTGTTTCATGACTCCGCCCACAGGCATGACATCATCGGTGCTGTTTCATGACTCCACCCACAGGCATGAAGTCATCGGTGCTGTTTCATGACTCCACCCACAGGCATGAAGTCATCGGTGCTGTTTCATGACTCCACCCACAGGCATGAAGTCATCGGTGCTGTTTCATGACTCCGCCCACAGGCATGAAGTCATCGGTGCTGTTTCATGACTCCGCCCACAGGCATGACATCAGTGCTGTTTCGTGACTCCGCCCACAGGCATGACATCAGTGCTGTTTCATGACTCCACCCACAGGCATGACATCAGTGCTGTTTCATGACTCCACCCACAGGCATGACATCAGTGCTGTTTCATGACTCCACCCACAGACATGACATCAGTGCTGTTTCATGACTCCGCCCACAGGCATGAAGTCATCAGTGCTGTTTCATGACTCCGCCCACAGACATGACATCATCAGTGCTGTTTCATGACTCCGCCCACAGGCATGACATCATCAGTGCTGTTTCATGACTCCGCCCACAGGCATGACATCATCGGTGCTGTTTCATGACTCCGCCCACAGACATGACATCATCGGTGCTGTTTCATGACTCCGCCCACAGGCATGACATCAATCGGTGCTGTTTCATGACTGCACAGGCATGACATCATCAGTGCTGTTTCATGACTCCACCCACAGGCATGAAGTCATCAGTGCTGTTTCATGACTCCACCCACAGGCATGAAGTCATCGGTGCTGTTTCATGACTCCGCCCACAGGCATGACATCATCAGTGCTGTTTCGTGACTCCACCCACAGGCATGACATCATCAGTGCTGTTTCAAGACTCCGCCCACAGGCATGAAGTCATCGGTGCTGTTTCATGACTCCGCCCACAGACATGACATCATCAGTCCTGCACCCAGAGCAATTATTGGTCGTTCTCTGAACCAGAAAGGAAGGAATAAGCGAAACACATAACCTCAGATCAGCGCTTTTCCTCAGCGATAAACTTCCTTCTCATTCTCCTGGAGTTCCAGGCCATTAGTGAAGCACAGGATTTATTCTGTCAGACGTTTCTGCACCGAGGAGCCGCTGTAAACGTGATCTGAGCCGCTGTATGGGATGGCCTGGAGTTCCTGGACCCGCTGGAGCCGCTCTCTTCTGATTGGACGGCAGCGGAGCTGTTGCCACGCCCACTCGCAGTGCTGATTGCTTCATTAATGGATGATCTGCG
>JAWRVZ010000341.1:267500-462568 GCA_037043235.1 Rhodeus uyekii | reverse complement strand
GAAGAATAATAATAATAAGAACGAGAACGATTACAATAGGTGCCTCCGCACCTTCGGTGCTTGGCCCCTAAATATAGCTGCAAGCAGCAATGACGGGGCCAAGCACAAACAGGGCATTGATGTGGCTGGCAGCAAAAGACCAATTGCAGTAAATGCATTTTAAAAGGATTTTAGGCTAAATGGCTGAAAAATCATTAATACAGACACTGTAATTTGATTTAATAGTTTATCGCTTTGGACCAATAGATGGCGCTGTGTCCAAATTGTTAGAATGTGGTCCGAGTAATGTCAAAATGAAATGTGCAAAGTTTGGTGTTATTTGGACAAAACATTACTGACATAGAGCATTAAAGTCATTTTCTCATCACTACCTCAAATTTGTAATTGCGGTATACAAAAACGGTTTTGTCTATTGACACGAAATCCATAACTTTTTGTCAACACAGTCTGAAGATGATATGATTCGATTTTGGTGAAAATCGGACAAACGGTCTGGGAGGAGTTAGAAAAAGTAGGTTTTTGAAGAAAACAACATGGCGGACAGGAAATTTAGGCAAACTATGTCAAATTTGGTATCTGTGTTCTCGGCGTGACCCAAGGAACATAATAAGATCATTTGTTTTAAAATAGCTTAATGTAATCAAAAGTTATTAGCATTTTTGTAAATTTTGTTATAACTTTTGACCACAAGGTGGCGCTGCCCCGAAACTTTTGGTGTAGTGTCAAATCAAGGTCCCAAAGCCACATACTAAGTTTCGTAATGATACGCCAATGCGTTTGTTAAATATAGCATTTTACGACAAATTTCAAAATGGCCGACACCCAAGATGGCCGATATAAGAAAATTTGGTATCGCACGACTCAGCATGATGCCCTGAATCTAAAGAGACCAGTTTTATGATTTTTGACCAAAGTGTTCAGAAGTTATGAGCAAAAAAGTCAATTTTTTATATCTCCTGACCACTAGGGGGCAGTGCGCCAAAACTCTGCAGGTAGCCTCAGATTATGACTACTATGACACACACCAATTTTGGTCTGAATACGCAAATGCGTTGCGGAGATATAGCCTCAAGTTCATTTTTGCGGCAAATTCGTCGAACTCTTTCGCAAGTTTATCAAAAACGGAATGACCAATCAACTTGATTCTCATAACTTTTTGTCTTCATAGTCTGGAGATGATGTGGTTCAATTTTCGTGAAAATCGGACCAACGGCCTAGGAGGAGTTCGAAAAAGTTTGTTTTTCATAAAATTCAAAATTGCGGAAAAATTTTCATGACGGAAAATGACATCATAGGGTGCAATCGAATCGGCTTGAGCCAAGGAATCAGTGGACAAAGGAATTTTGTTTCTAGCCCTTATGGTTCAAGAGTTATTAGCATAAATGTAAGTGTAACTTTGGACAGTTGGTGGCGCTAGAGGGGTTGAGGTAGAGACTCCAAAATTGGTGTGGTCAATGATTGGACTGTCCTCTATGTGTGTGCCAAATTTCATCATTTTCCCACTTACGGTTCTATGGGCTGCCATTGACTTCTGGGTGGAAGAAGAATAATAATAATAAGAAATATAGCTGCAAGCAGCAATGACGGGGCCAAGCACAAACAGGGCATTGATGTGGCTGGCAGCAAAAGACCAATTGCAGTAAATGCATTTTAAAAGGATTTTAGGCTAAATGGCTGAAAAATCATTAATACAGACACTGTAATTTGATTTAATAGTTTATCGCTTTGGACCAATAGATGGCGCTGTGTCCAAATTGTTAGAATGTGGTCCGAGTAATGTCAAAATGAAATGTGCAAAGTTTGGTGTTATTTGGACAAAACATTACTGACATAGAGCATTAAAGTCATTTTCTCATCACTACCTCAAATTTGTAATTGCGGTATACAAAAACGGTTTTGTCTATTGACACGAAATCCATAACTTTTTGTCAACACAGTCTGAAGATGATATGATTCGATTTTGGTGAAAATCGGACAAACGGTCTGGGAGGAGTTAGAAAAAGTAGGTTTTTGAAGAAAACAACATGGCGGACAGGAACTTTAGGCAAACTATGTCAAATTTGGTATCTGTGTTCTCGGCGTGACCCAAGGAACATAAGATCATTTGTTTTAAAATAGCTTAATGTAATCAAAAGTTATTAGCATTTTTGTAAATTTTGTTATAACTTTTGACCACAAGGTGGCGCTGCCCCGAAACTTTTGGTGTAGTGTCAAATCAAGGTCCCAAAGCCACATACTAAGTTTCGTAATGATACGCCAATGCGTTTGTTAAATATAGCATTTTACGACAAATTTCAAAATGGCCGACACCCAAGATGGCCGATATAAGAAAATTTGGTATCGCACGACTCAGCATGATGCCCTGAATCTAAAGAGACCAGTTTTATGATTTTTGACCAAAGTGTTCAGAAGTTATGAGCAAAAAAGTCAATTTTTTATATCTCCTGACCACTAGGGGGCAGTGCGCCAAAACTCTGCAGGTAGCCTCAGATTATGACTACTATGACACACACCAATTTTGGTCTGAATACGCAAATGCGTTGCGGAGATATAGCCTCAAGTTCATTTTTGCGGCAAATTCGTCGAACTCTTTCGCAAGTTTATCAAAAACGGAATGACCAATCAACTTGATTCTCATAACTTTTTGTCTTCATAGTCTGGAGATGATGTGGTTCAATTTTCGTGAAAATCGGACCAACGGCCTAGGAGGAGTTCGAAAAAGTTTGTTTTTCATAAAATTCAAAATTGCGGAAAAATTTTCATGACGGAAAATGACATCATAGGGTGCAATCGAATCGGCTTGAGCCAAGGAATCAGTGGACAAAGGAATTTTGTTTCTAGCCCTTATGGTTCAAGAGTTATTAGCATAAATGTAAGTGTAACTTTGGACAGTTGGTGGCGCTAGAGGGGTTGAGGTAGAGACTCCAAAATTGGTGTGGTCAATGATTGGACTGTCCTCTATGTGTGTGCCAAATTTCATCATTTTCCCACTTACGGTTCTATGGGCTGCCATTGACTTCTGGGTGGAAGAAGAATAATAATAATAAGAACGAGAACGATTACAATAGGTGCCTCCGCACCTTCGGTGCTTGGCCCCTAAATATAGCTGCAAGCAGCAATGACGGGGCCAAGCACAAACAGGGCATTGATGTGGCTGGCAGCAAAAGACCAATTGCAGTAAATGCATTTTAAAAGGATTTTAGGCTAAATGGCTGAAAAATCATTAATACAGACACTGTAATTTGATTTAATAGTTTATCGCTTTGGACCAATAGATGGCGCTGTGTCCAAATTGTTAGAATGTGGTCCGAGTAATGTCAAAATGAAATGTGCAAAGTTTGGTGTTATTTGGACAAAACATTACTGACATAGAGCATTAAAGTCATTTTCTCATCACTACCTCAAATTTGTAATTGCGGTATACAAAAACGGTTTTGTCTATTGACACGAAATCCATAACTTTTTGTCAACACAGTCTGAAGATGATATGATTCGATTTTGGTGAAAATCGGACAAACGGTCTGGGAGGAGTTAGAAAAAGTAGGTTTTTGAAGAAAACAACATGGCGGACAGGAAATTTAGGCAAACTATGTCAAATTTGGTATCTGTGTTCTCGGCGTGACCCAAGGAACATAATAAGATCATTTGTTTTAAAATAGCTTAATGTAATCAAAAGTTATTAGCATTTTTGTAAATTTTGTTATAACTTTTGACCACAAGGTGGCGCTGCCCCGAAACTTTTGGTGTAGTGTCAAATCAAGGTCCCAAAGCCACATACTAAGTTTCGTAATGATACGCCAATGCGTTTGTTAAATATAGCATTTTACGACAAATTTCAAAATGGCCGACACCCAAGATGGCCGATATAAGAAAATTTGGTATCGCACGACTCAGCATGATGCCCTGAATCTAAAGAGACCAGTTTTATGATTTTTGACCAAAGTGTTCAGAAGTTATGAGCAAAAAAGTCAATTTTTTATATCTCCTGACCACTAGGGGGCAGTGCGCCAAAACTCTGCAGGTAGCCTCAGATTATGACTACTATGACACACACCAATTTTGGTCTGAATACGCAAATGCGTTGCGGAGATATAGCCTCAAGTTCATTTTTGCGGCAAATTCGTCGAACTCTTTCGCAAGTTTATCAAAACGGAATGACCAATCAACTTGATTCTCATAACTTTTTGTCTTCATAGTCTGGAGATGATGTGGTTCAATTTTCGTGAAAATCGGACCAACGGCCTAGGAGGAGTTCGAAAAAGTTTGTTTTTCATAAAATTCAAAATTGCGGAAAAATTTTCATGACGGAAAATGACGTCATAGGGTGCAATCGAATCGGCTTGAGCCAAGGAATCAGTGGACAAAGGAATTTTGTTTCTAGCCCTTATGGTTCAAGAGTTATTAGCATAAATGTAAGTGTAACTTTGGACAGTTGGTGGCGCTAGAGGGGTTGAGGTAGAGACTCCAAAATTGGTGTGGTCAATGATTGGACTGTCCTCTATGTGTGTGCCAAATTTCATCATTTTCCCCCTTACGGTTCTATGGGCTGCCATTGACTTCTGGGTGGAAGAAGAATAATAATAATAAGAACGAGAACGATTACAATAGGTGCCTCCGCACCTTCGGTGCTTGGCCCCTAAATATAGCTGCAAGCAGCAATGACGGGGCCAAGCACAAACAGGGCATTGACGTGGCCGGCAGCACAAGAGCAATTGAAGTAATCAACAACTAAATGCATTTTAATATGATTTTAGGCTAAATGGCTGAAAAATCATTAATACAGACACTGTAATTTGATTTAATAGTTTATCGCTTTGGACCAATAGATGGTGCTGTGTCCAAATTGTTAGAATGTGGTCCGAGTAATGTCACAATGAAATGTGCAAAGTTTGGTGTTATTTGCACAAAACATTACTGACATAGAGCATTTAAGTCATTTTGTCATCACTACCTCAAATTTGTAATTTCGGTATACGAAAACGGTTTTGTCTATCGACACGAAATCCATAACTTTTTGTCAACTCAGTCTGAAGATGATACGATTCAATTTTGGTGAAAATCGGACAAACGGTCTGGGAGGAGTTAGAAAAAGTAGGTTTTTTAATAAAACAACATGGCGGACATGAAATTTAGACAAACTATTTCAAATTTGGTATCTGTGTTCTCGGCTTGACCGAAGGAACATATTAAGATCATTTGTTTTAAAATAGCTTAATGTAATCAAAAGTTATTCGCATTTTTGTAAATTGTGTTTTAACTTTTTACCACAAGGTGGCGCTGCTCCGAAACTTTTTGCGTAGTGTCACATCAAGGTCCCAAAGACTCATATTGAGTTTCGTAATGATTCGCCAATGCGTTTGTTAAATATAGCATTTTAGGACAAAATTCAATATGGCCGACGCCCAAAATGGCCGATATGAGAAAATTTGGTATCGCACAACTCAGCATGATGCCCTGAATCTAAAGAGAGCAGTTTTATGATTTTTGAGCAAAGTGTTCAGAAGTTATGAGCAAAAAAGTCAATTTTTTATATCTCCTGACCACTAGGGGGCAGTGCGCCAAAACTCTGCAGGTAGCCTCAGATTATGACTACTATGACACACACCAATTTTGGTCTGAATACGCAAATGCGTTGCGGAGATATAGCCTCAAGTTCATTTTTGCGGCAAATTCGTCGAACTCTTTTGCAAGTTTATCAAAAACGGAATGACCAATCAACTTGATTCTCATAACTTTTTGTCTCCATAGTCAGGAGATGATGTGGTTTAATTTTTGTGAGAATCAGACAAACGGCCTAGGAGGAGTTCGACAAAATAGGTTTTTCATAAAATTCAAAATTGCGGAAAAATTTTCATGACGGAAAATGACGTCATAGGGTGCAATCGAATCAGCTTGAGCCAAGGAATCAGTGGACAAAGGATTTTTGTTTCTAGCCCTTATGGTTCAAGAGTTATTAGCATAAATGTAAGTGCAACTTTGGACAGTTGGTGGCGCTAGAGGGATTGAGGTAGAGACTCCAAAATTGGTGTGGTCAATGATTGGACTGTCGTCTATGTGTATGCCAAATTTCATCATTTTCCCAGTTACGGTTCTATGGGCTGCCATTGACTTCTGGGTGGAAGAAGAATAATAATAATAAGAACGAGAACGATTACAATAGGTGCCTCCGCACCTTCGGTGCTTGGCCCCTAACGAGAACGATTACAATAGGTGCCTCCGCACCTTCGGTGCTTGGCCCCTAACGAGAACGATTACAATAGGTGCCTCCGCACCTTCGGTGCTTGGCCCCTGATAAGAACGAGAACGATTACAATAGGTGCCTCCGCACCTTCGGTGCTTGGCCCCTAATAATAATAAAGAACCGGAACAATTACAATAGGTGCCTCCGCACCTTCGGTGCTTGGCCCCTAAATATAGCTGCTAGCAGCCATCACGGGGCCAAGCGCAAGGAGGGCATTAAATGTCATGCCGACATGGCTGGCGGCATCAGACCAACGGCAGTAGGAATCTAAAGACATTTCAATATGACTTAAGTCTAAATGGCTGAAAAATCATCAATACGGTCTTCAGTAATTCGATTTAATGGTTTATCACGTTCGACCAACAGGCAGCGCTGTAACCAAATTGTAGTGTCAATTCATGTGGTACATTGAGAGTGTGGTGACATTGACACATGCAAAGTTTGCTTTCAATTGGATAAACCATTGCTGACAGAGCACTAAAGTCATGTGTTTGTTAAACATAGCATCTTATAAGAAAAATCGAAATGGCAGACGCAGAAAATGGCCGATATGGGAATATTTGGTATCACAGGACTAGGCATGACCCACTGGATCTAAAGAGACCAGTTTCATGATTTTTGGCCAAAGGGTTCAGAAGTTATAAGCAAAAAAGTCAGTTTTTCATAACTCCTGACCACTAGGGGGCACAGCGCCGAAACTCTGCAGGTAGCCTCAGACCATGATTGACATAACACACACCTAGTTTGGTCAGAAAAGGTTAATGCATTGCGGAGATAAAGCCTCAATTTCATTTTGGCGACTTTTACCTCAGATTCTTTCGCAAGTTATTCGTAAACGGTTTGACGAATCAACTTCCTTTATATACCGTTTTGTCCACATTGTCTGGAGATAATGTGGTTCAATTTTCGTGAAAATTGGACGAACGGCCTAGGAGGAGTTCGAAAAAGTAGGTTTTTCATAAAATTCAAAATGGCGGGAAAATTTTCATGACGGAAAATTACGTCATATGGTCCATTCGAATCGTCTTGAGCCAAGGAATCAGTGGACAAAAGAATTTTGTTTCTAGGACATACGGTTCAAAAGTTATTTACGTAAACGTGAGTGCAACTTTGGACAGTTGGTGGCGCTATTAAGATTGAGTTAGAGACTTCAATTTTGCTATGGTCAATGATTGGACTGTCCTTTATGAGTGTGCCAACTTTTTTTCATTTTCCCGCTTACGGTTCTATGGGCTGTCATAGACTTCAATGGCAGAAGAATAATAATAATAATAATAATAATAAATATAGCTGCAAGCAGCAATGACGGGGCCAAGCACAAACAGGGCATTGACGTGGCCGGCAGCATAAGAGCAATTGAAGTAATCAACAACTAAATGCATTTTAATATGATTTTAGGCTAAATGGCTGAAAAATCATTAATACAGACACTGTAATTTGAATGAAAAGTTTAGCGCTTTGGACCAATAGTTGGCGCTGTGTCCAAATTGTTAGAATTGGGTCCGAGTAATGTGACAATGAAATCTGCAAAGTTTGGTGTTATTTGGACAAAACATTACTGACTTAAAGCATTAAAGTCATTTTGTCATCTCTACCTCAAATTTGTAATTGCGGTATACGAAAACGGTTTTGTCTATCGACACGAAATCCATAACTTTTTGTCAGCACAGTCTGAAGATGATACGATTCGATTTTGGTGAAAATCGGACAAACGGTCTAGGAGGAGTTTGAAAAAGTAGATTTTTGAATGAAACAACATGGCGGATATGAAATTTAGGCAAACTATGTCAAATTTGGTATCTGTGCTCTCGGTGTGACCCAAGGAACATATTAAGATCATTTGTTTTAAAATAGCTTAATGTAATCAAAAGTTATTAGCATTTTAGGAAATTGTGTTATAACTTTTGACCACAAGGTGGCGCTGCCCCGAAACTTTTGGTGTAGGTTCAAATCAAGGTCCCAAAGACACATACTGAGTTTCGTAATGATACGCCAATGCGTTTGTAAAATATAGCATTTTACAACAAATTTCAAAATGGCCGACGCCCAAAATGGCCGATATAAGAAAATTTGGTATCGCACGACTCAGCATGATGCCCTGAATCTAAAGAGACCAGTTTTATGATTTTTGACCAAAGTGTTCAGAAGTTATAAGCAAAAAAGTCAATTTTTTATATCTCCTGACCACTAGGGGGCAGTGCGCCAAAACTCTGCAGGTAGCATCAGAATATGACTACTATGACACACACCAATTTTGGTCTGAATATGCAAATGCGTTGCGGAGATATAGCCTCAAGTTCATTTTTGCGGCAAATTCGTCGAACTCTTTCGCAAGTTTATCAAAAACGGAATGACCAATCAACTTGATTTCCATAACTTTTTGTCTCCATAGTCTGGAGATGATGTGGTTCAATTTTTGTGAGAATCGGACAAACGGCCTAGGAGGAGTTCGACAAAGTAGGTTTTTCATAAAACTCAAAATTGCGGAAAAATTTTCATGACGGAAAATGACGTCATAGGGTGCAATCGAATCGGCTTGAGCCAAGGAATCAGTGGACAAAGGAATTTTGTTTCTAGCCCTTATGGTTCAAGAGTTATTAGCATAAATGTAAGTGTAACTTTGGACAGTTGGTGGCGCTAGAGGGATTGAGGTAGGGACTCCAAAATTGGTGTGGTCAATGATTGGACTGTCCTCTATGTGTGTGCCAAATTTCATCATTTTCCCGCATTCGGTTCTATGGGCTGCCATTGACTTGTGGGTGGAAGAAGAAGCGGAAGAATAATAATAATAAGAACGAGAACGGATACAATAGGTGCCTCCGCACCTTCGGTGCTTGGCCCCTAATAATAATAATAAGAACCGGAACAAAAACAATAGGTGCCTCCGCACCTTCGGTGCTTGGCCCCTAAATATAGCTGCAAGCAGCCATGACGGGGCCAAACACAAAGAAGGCATTAAATGTCATGCCGACATGGCTGGCAGCATCAGACCAACGGCAGGAAGCATCTAAAGACATTTCAATATGACTTCAGTCTAAATGGCTGAAAAATCATCAATACGGTCTTTAGTAATTCGATTTAACGGTTTATAACGTTTGACCAACAGGCAGCGCTGTAACCAAACTGATATGTCAAATCACGTGGTTTATCCAGAGTGAGGTGACAATGACACATGCAAAGTTTGGTGTCAATAGGGTAAAGCATTGCTGACATCCAGCTTTAAAGTCATGTGTTTGTTAAGCATAGCATTTCATGACAAAATTCTAAATAGCTGACGCTGAAAATGGCCGATATGGGAAAATTTGGTATCGCAGGACTCGGCATGATGCACTGAATTTAAAGACAGCAGTTTCATGATTTTTGGACAAAGCATTCAGGAGTTATAATCAAAAATGTCAGTTTTTCATATCTCCTGACCACTAGGGGGCAGAGCGCCAAAACTCTGCAGGTAGCCTCAGATCATGATTGACATGACACACAGAAAGTTTGGTCAGAATACGCTAATGCGTTGCGGAGATATAGCCTCGCTTTATTTGGTGGCAATTTGGTCAAATTCGTTCGCAATTTTATCGAAACCTGTTTGACGAATCAACTTTATTTTAATAACTTTTTGTCAGCATGGTCTGAAGATGTTATGATTCAATTTTGGTGAAAATTGGACAAACGGTGTGGGAGGAGTTCGAAAAAGTAGGTTTTTAAAGAAAAACAACATGGCGGACAGGAAGTTTGGCCGACTATGACAAATTTGGTATCTGTGTTCTCGGTTTGACCCAAGGAACGTATAAAGACAACTTATTTTACCATAGGTTAACGTATTCAAAAGTAATTAGCATTTTTGTAAATTTGGTAATAACTTTTGACCACAAGGTGGCGCTGCCTCGAAACTTTTTGTGTTGTATCAGGCCCAGGTGCTGAAGACACATTTCGAGTTTCGTAACGATACGCCAATGTGTTTGTTAAATATAGCAATTTATGACAAAATTCAAAATGGCCGACCCTCAAAATGGCCGATATGGGAAAATTTAGTATCGCACGACTCGGCATGATGCACTGAATCTAACGAGACCAGTTTTATGATTTTTGGTCGAAGCGTTCAGGAGTTGTAAGGAAAAATGTCACTTTTTCATATCTCCAGACCACTAGGGGGCAGAGCGCCAAAACTCAGCAGGTAGCCTCAGACCATGATTGCCATAACACACACCAAGTTTGGTCAGAATACGCTAATGCGTTGCGGAGATATAGCCTCGCTTTCATTTCTGCGGCCATTTTGTCAAATTCTTTCGCAAGTTATTCGTAAACGGTTTGACAAATCAACTTTCTTTTAATAACTTTTTGTCCGCATGGTCTGGAGATGATGTGATTCAATTTTCGTGAAAATCGGACAAACGGCCTAGGAGGAGTTCGAAAAAGTAGGTTTTTCATAAAATTCAAAATGGCGGGAAAATTTTCATGACGGAAAATGACGTCACGGGGTGCAATCGAATCGTCTTGAGCCAAGGAATTAGAGGACGAAAGAATTTTGTTTCTAGGACATACGGTTCAAGAGTTATTTACGTAAACGTGAGTGCAACTTTGGACAGTTGGTGGCACTAGAGACATTGAGTTAGAGACTTCAAATTTGCTATGGTCAATGATTGGCTTGTCCTCTATCAGTGTGCCAAATTTCATCATTTTCCCGCAAACGGTTCTATGGCCTGCCATAGACTCCAATGGCGGAAGCGGAAGCGGAAGCGGAAGCGGAAGAATAATAATAAGAACCGGAACAAAAACAATAGGTGCCTCCGCACCTTCGGTGCTTGGCCCCTAATAATAATAATAAAGAACCGGAACGGAAACAATAGGTGCCTCCGCACCTTCGGTGCTTGGCCCCTAATAATAATAAGAACCGGAACAAAAACAATAGGTGCCTCCGCACCTTCGGTGCTTGGCCCCTAATAATAAGAACCGGAACAAAAACAATAGGTGCCTCCGCACCTTCGGTGCTTGGCCCCTAATAAATATAGCTGCTAGCAGCCATCACGGGGCCAAGCGCAAGGAGGGCATTAAATGTCATGCCGACATGGCTGGCATCATCAGACCAACGGCAGTAAGAATCTAAAGACATTTCAATATGACTTAAGTCTAAATGGCTGAAAAATCAACAATACGGTCTTTAGTAATTCGATTTAATGGTTTATCACATTCAACCAACAGGCAGCGCTGTAACCAAATTGTAGTGTCAATTCATGTGGTACATTGAGAGTGTGGTGACATTGACACATGCAAAGTTTGCTTTCAATTGGGTAAACCATTGCTGACAGAGCACTAAAGTCATGTATTTGTTAAACATAGCATCTTATAAGAAAAATCGAAATGGCAGACGCTCAAAATGGCCAAAATTGGAAAATTTGGTATCGCAGGACTCGGCATCATGCACTGGATCTAAAGACAGCAGTTTCATGATTTTTAGACAAAGCGTTCAGGAGTTATAATCAAAAATGTCAGTTTTTTAATATCTCCTGACCACTAGGGGGCAGAGCACCAAAACTCTGCAGGTAGCCTCAGACCATGATTGACATAACACACACCTATTTTGGTCAGAATACGCTAATGAGTTACGGAGATATAGCCTCGCTTTCAATTCTATGGCCATTGTGTCGAATTCTTTCGCAAGTTATTCATAAACGGTTTGGCGAATCAACTTTCTTTATATAAGATTTTGTCATGATGGTCTGGAGATGATGTGGTTTAATTTTGGTGAAAATTGGACAAACGGTCTGGGAGGAGTTAGAAAAAGTAGGTTTTTAAAGAAAAACAACATGGTGGACAGGAAGATTGGCCGACTATGACAAATTTGGTATCTGTGTTCTTGGTTTGACCCAAGGAACGTATAAAGATAATTTGTTTTACCATAGGTTAACGTATTCAAAAGTTATTAGCATTTTGGAAAATTTGTTTATAACTTTTGACCACAAGGTGGTGCTGCCTCGAAACTTTTTGAGTCGTATCAAGGTTATGTGCCGAAGACACATATTGAGTTTTGTAACGATACGCCAATATCTTTGTTAAATATAGCAATTTATGACAATATTCAAAATGGCCGACGCTCAAAATGGCCGATATGGGAAAATTTGGTATCGCACGACTCGGCATGATGCACTGAATCTAAAGAGACCAGTTTTATTATTTTTGGCCAAAGCGTTCAGAAGTTATAAGCAAATATTTAACTTTTTCATATCTCCTGACCACTAGGGGGCACAGTGCCAAAACTCTGCAGGTAGCCTCAGACCATGATTGACATAACACACACCTAGTTTGGTCAGAAAACGCTAATGCGTTGTGGAGATAAAGCCTCAATTTCATTTTTGCGACCATTACGTCGGATTCTTTCGCGAGTTATTCGTAAACGGTTTGACATATCAACTTTCTTTGGATAACTTTTTGTCCACATGGTCTGGAGATGATGTGGTTCAATTTTCGTTGAAATCGGAAAAACGGCCTAGGAGGAGTTTGAAAAAGTAGGTTTTTCATAAAATTCAAAATGGCGGGAAAAATTTCATGACGGAAAATGACGTCATAGGGTGCAATCGAATCGTCTTGAGCCAAGGAATCAGTGGACATGAAAATTTTGTTTCTAGGTCATACGGTTCAAAAGTTATTAGCATAAACGTTAGTTCAACTTTGGACAGTTGGTGGCGCTAGAGATATTGAGTTAGAGACTTCAAATTTGTTCTGGTCAATGATTGAACTGTCCTTAATGAGTGTGCCAACTTTCATCATTTTCCCGCATACGGTTCTATGGCCTGCCATAGACTCCCATGGCGGAAGCGGAAGAATAATAATAATAAGAACCGGAACAAAAACAATAGGTGCCTCCGCACCTTCGGTGCTTGGCCCCTAATAATAAGAACCGGAACAAAAACAATAGGTGCCTCCGCACCTTCGGTGCTTGGCCCCTAATAATAATAATAGGAACCGGAACAAAAACAATAGGTGCCTTCGCACCTTCGGTGCTTGGCCCCTAATAAGAACCGGAACAAAAACAATAGGTGCCTCCGCACCTTCGGTGCTTGGCCCCTAATAAAAAAAACTGTCTAAATAAAAGCGGAAAAAAGATTAGAAACATACACAGCAGCACCACACTCCTATTTAGCATAACACCTCCCGCAATAGGCTATTGGATGAACTAGAATGTCGTAACGTATTCCTAGTACAGATTCCACATATTCCACTTAGCCACATATCTCTGTAAATTCCTTTCGATATATACTCGAGAAAGTGTCTTAAATAAGTCTAAAGTTATATAACGTCATAAGTCTGGTTGCTATTTTGATCGACCTACAGTGGTACCTCGAGATACGAAATTAATCTGTTCCGAGGCGGACTTCGTATAATGAGTTTTTCGTATCTTGGAACACATTTTACATGTAAAATGGCTAATCCGTTCCAAGCCCTCCAAAAACAGGCAATTAAATTGCACAATTGTTGTTGTCGGCAGGATTCGAACCTGCGCAGATAAACCCCAATGGATCTATGGTTCGTCGCCTTAACCTCTCAGGACGCAGCGGGTCAAGTTCATATAACTTGAGATTCTGTGTCATGTCCAATCTATTCCCTTATATATATATATATATATATATATATATATATATATATATATATATATATATATTTTTTTTTTTTTTTTTTTTTTTTTTTTTAATATAGAATTTATTTGTATTTTTATTTTATTTTGTTTATGTATCCTTTTTTTTATTATATTTAAATTATTTGTGTTTCTCAAACACACTTGCACTTTCATTTACAATATTTTACAATACTTTGCAGTACTTGCAAACTTATTTAAATCTGATTAAATATTTTTACACATGTATTACATGTTGAGTTTGTTACAGGTAATAAAAATGTATACACTTAAATATTGAAATTGTATTTTTTGTGCTCTCTTCTCACTGTTTTTACACCAGTGGGCTCAATTTTTTTTATCTCGCCTAGGGCCCCACAACCCTTCGGGCCGGCACTGCTTGGCCCCTAATAATAAAGAACCGGAACGGAAACAATAGGTGCCTCCGCACCTTCGGTGCTTGGCCCCTAATAAGAACCGGAACAAAAACAATAGGTGCCTCCGCACCTTCGGTGCTTGGCCCCTAATTAATGTAAGATTATAAATAAGTGAGTAATACTCACATCAGTGTGTTGAGTCTGCAGTGTTTATCCTGCAGTAGAGCAGAGAGCTGATTCACTCGTGTGTCTCCTAGTTCATGTTTACTCAGATTCAGTTCTCTCAGGAGTAGCGGGTTTTTACCCACAACACTATTCACATACTGACAGGCTTCATCTGCAGCAGGACTCAAAAACCTGCAGAAGAGAAGATGAAGCAGGATTCAATTCAGTTCTCCAATGAATCAGAATCAGAAAGAGCTTTATTGACAAGTGTGCTTGCACACACAAGGAATTTGACTTAGTGCTGAAATTTCCAGTGCACATATACAACACAACATGAACAAATAAACAAAAACAAAAAAACAAAACAAAAAAAATCACTGAAGAGCTTAACACCGAGACCTGCGTGAAGTTGGCCCCCCACCCAACGCAAAATGAAACCAAAATAGTCTTGTTCGTTTGTGCTGCGTTTGTGCTGGTTTGTGCTGCAAAAATTTTCGTTTGTGCTGTTTAATTTTAAATAGGTCAAGTTCACTCAGCCCCCCACATGCTCCAAAATCACCCAAAACGGTCTCATTCGTTTGTGCTTCGTTTGTGCTGGTTTGTGCCGGTGAAAGTTTAATTTGTGCTGTTTCGGTTTTTAAAATATTATATATATATTTAAAATATACAAACAAATAGTAAAAAATACTAAAAAAAAAGCTAGTTAACATAGTAAAAGTCGTTTGTGTTTGAAGTGATGTCACACCACAGGACATCCCGTCACACCACAGGACGAAATGAGACACTGTATGAACATTTATGATGAAATTTATTGAATACATTTGTAACAAACAAATTCATTTGCATCTCTATTTGAACATAAATGAAAGTGCAATGTAACCCAGGTTAGATCATAGGTAATAATTTTATATTATTATTATTATTATTATTAGTTTATTAATTCTCACTAAGGGATGCAGACTGTAGTAAATTCTTATTATATTATAAATATATAAAAAAAGAAAAAGAGAAAGAAAAAGAGAAAGAAAAAGTTTTTATTGAGTGAGGTCGGAGGTTAGCCACGCCCACAAGGTGTATTCGGGAGCGCGGCAGCGCGCAAAGAAAGAGCAGAGCGGGAGCAGAGTGAGAAACAGCGCGAGAACGAGAGTGAGAACAGAACAGAACAGAGCGAGAGTGAGAACAGAACGAAAGTGAAACCAGAGCTAGAGTGAGAACATAGTGAGAAAAGGAGAGAAAGAAACAAAGAGTAGAGAAGTAACGGCGACTGATTGAGATTTAGTGTTTTGAGTAAGACTAACATTATTAGTTTGCAACGACGGTGACTGAGGGAGGAAGCCAAGCGACCAGAGTTTTGTAGACGCGTGTGAGGGAAAAAAATAGTGCAGATTAAGAGAAAAAAATTTTTTTTCGTTCATCTTATTCTCCTTGGGCCAGGGTTTTTTGTGTTTTCTGTGTTTTGTGTTGTTTTTTTCTATTTCCAACTGAATTTGACTGATCCTTCATCGGTCCATACCGTGGATGATTCGTCTATGGTTTGGGCATGGCGAGCCAACCCAGCTGTGACAAGTGATTAGTGTCTAAGAAAAAAAAACTCTTGAACTTACAAACTGGTAGGACAACTAAATCGTTTGGGGATCCCTCATTGAGATATTTCTATTGTACTGAACTTTTGAAAGGACATTTGAACATTGACGTGAACCTGTAAATTTTGTTCCTGAATTTTGAATTGCATTGTTTACTGTGATTTATATTTTCTGAGTGTTATTGGTGTTCATTTTATGTTTAATAATTTTATTTGTAAAGAATTATTCATTTAATTTAATTAATACATTTAAGTTTGAAATTGATTCATCTAGTAGTCTGAGTTGTTTTTGTCATTACGTTATCAGTTCCTTATGCTTCAGTGAGTCGAACCTACTTTTCCTAACCTGGTCCCAGATTCAATTAATTCCTTAACTATATCCCATCGTTATTAGCATTGGGTAGTCGAGGGTTACAGCAACATATCTGTACAATCTTATTACTTAGTGTATGAATTTGAACTAAAAACAGTGAACAAGACATACTGAATAATTAACATTTTGGAGGCGTCAAATCAGACCCAGTCATAAAGACCATTCATTTCTATTTTTAACTTAAAAGACTAAACAAATAACTTGTTTCTCATGAGAAAGTCATTACAGTCATGTTGAAATAATTAAAAGCATGTTAAAATCATCAATTCATCTCTTTAAACAAAGATTCCAGTGAAGAGACATTTGACATTCTAACATTTCTAACCCTAAAAACTGTCTAAAATCACTTTAAAAACAATGATCAGTGACTGTTAACATACAACAAACAAATGAAGACAGATATATATTTATGATTAATATATGTATAATATAGGTATATTATATATAATATTGAGAATATTTGTTTAACATACATACATATATATTATATATATATATTGTAACACTAGAGAAGGTTACGTGTATATATTTTGGTTTTTCTTTAATGCATGTATGCAGTTATTCCGTTAGCAGCCATTAGAAGGCGCTAGAGGTAATTGGCGTCTGTATATAAGCCAGGAAATGTGTAGAGGGAGTGAGTTGTTTGGTAGAGGGAAACCGCATGGTTGAGCTCACGGCTACTGAAACTTCCTGAGTCCGGTTTGAGAACTATTTAAGTTTCTGCTCAAATGTGAGTATTGAATGACTTCGAAGTTTGGCATATGATGTATTTGTGATTACAAAAGTTTATGTGAATTATTTGTTTTGTAGAAAAGGACTCCTACTTCTATTCAGCTCCTACTGCTATTCTATTCCTACTTCTATCCTTACTCTTGCTAACGCTACTACGGCTGGGGAGCTATTCAGCCCATGAGGTTGCTAACTTCAGTGATCTTCAGACATTGAGCAAGAGCCACAGACCAGCACCGCAAACTCCCAAACTGGATTTACAGGATTAAATCATTGCATCGCTCTCAAATTACCATCTTCATCTTCATCTCACCTCATCCCATTGTCTTCTGTCTGGTCTATTTCACCTATCTCTGGACCCTCTTGATAAGTTTGACATTGACTCTTTAAAGACCTTTGCTTAAAACTGGTTTTTGTTGTTATGGGTAAACTTGATTGATTTAGAGAATAAACACACAGTAAAAGTATTTGTTTGAAGAAGTGTTTTTATCTTTATCAGTACCGTACGATTTCTTTGCAAACCTCAGATGTGACATCTTGCATAAGGGGAGGTGTTGCAGAGTGGCGCCCGAACAGGGACCCGCTTAAAGCTTTTGCGGGATTCCTTGAAAAAAATAAAGATCGACGGTACTGAAAAACCCTTCACAAACAAATATTAACAAATATACGCAATGGAAGAAAGAGAGCAGGTCGTTGATTATACTGAGGAAGCTTTCTCTCATCGTAGGGACCCAGTAACAAACCTGATAGATACTTTTGATGGATTGTATTTGGATTCAGAAGAGAAAAGGGAAGGTAGAGTTGGGTCGCTAGATCAGGGAGTTGAACAGGCTGACCAAGCTGAATATTTACCCTTACCTCCGCCTCCTAAGGATTTCTTAGAAGTCGAGTTACAATTCGGCAGGGATGAAACTGTCCAACGTATGAGTAGCATCGAAGCGCACCTTGCTGACATTGAACACAGAATCAGTGACTTTTTTACCTCAGAGACATTGAGCATGAAATTGAGAGCGAATGAGGACAGAATCAGTTATCATCTTAAAAGGGAGATAGATAGTTCATCAACAGTGCTGTGCTAAAATTGATGATCTAGCTAAGAGCATGGTGGATTGTTTGAAACGACGTGATGACCAACTGGAACGACGGTTCAAGGCTATTCAACCAGTTGTACCAACTCCTGTTCATTCCAGTTCACATACCTCTCACAGAACATCTCAAGCACCCTCTAGAATGACTTCAATACCACAAGATACGACGAGGCAAGTAACTCATCTTTCTTCAGTATCTCATCTGCCTGCTGTTAAAATGGATTTACCCACTTTTAGTAATTTGAATTCAGAAGACCCCATGGAATTCATTGATCGCTTTGAGGAGTATAATGAATTGAGACCAATGTCCCAGGAAGAGGTGTTGGCAGCGCTTTCCGTGAGCCTTAAAGGAACTGCCAAAAGCTGGTGGAGAGCGGAGAAACATAATATTAGAGACTGGGATTCATTCAAAGAAAAATTCTTGTTTTCCTTTTTGAATGAAGATTATAAAGAAGTTGCTGCACAGAAATTGGCCAATAATTATCGACAGAGAGTCAATGAAGCGGTGAGAGACTTTGCTTTTAACTATAGAGCAATGGCACTAAAGATTAACCCTCTGTTGTCTGAAGCTGAATTAGTGCAGGCAACATTAAGAAACTGCAATCCGCGGTTGGCATCACTGTTGAGGGGAACGGTGAAAACTATTGATGAGCTGGTTCGTCTTGGCACTCAAATAGAGAAGGACTGGGCTGAGGGTAAGAGAAGATGGAACCAAGAGAAAGGTGAGGAACAAAAGAAGAGTTCTGCTGGTGGAAAAAATCAGCCTAATCGCCTGATGCTTATTGATCCTACTGCTGGCTCTCAGTGTAAAAATGTCCTGCAGGCACCCATGGTTTTAAGACACTCATTCTTCAATGCTGTGATTGATACGGGAAGCACCTTTTCTTTGATGCAGCAGAAAGTGTGGCGGAAACTGAAAATGAAGGATGAGCTTTTGACGAGAAGCGCTCAGACGTTCATGCTTGCTAATGGCCAGAGTCAGGAAGCTCAAGGTAAAGTACTCTGGGAATGCGAGATGTACGGATCTAAACACGAGGTTACCTTCTATGTGATGAACAATGAGGATTTGGCAGTGCCTATCATTTTAGGTCTAAATTTCCTTAAAGAAGCCAAGGTCACCATTGACTTTAATTCTTCACGTTTATCTCTGCCTGATTCTAATTCTAGTCATCCCATGTATTTTAATGAAGTGCACAAGCTCCCTGCTGTACGATTTTATGCTGCCCAAGGAGAAGTTGAGTTGATGCAGAAGGAGGACACAAAGTTAATTGACCGAGTCGTGGAAACCTCTCATGATGCACCCGAGGTAAAGAGTCAATTGAAAGTTCTCTTGTGTGATTGGCCTTCGGTATGTACAACAAGTCTTGGATGTACAAGCCTGATCAAACATGAGATCAAAACTATTGATGAACTTCCTATAAGAAAAAGACCATACAGAGTGTCGAAAGTCAAGAGTGATTTTATCGAAGAACAAATTAAGGAATTGCTTCGATTAAAAATCATCAGACCTTCTACGTCACCATGGGCCTCACCGGTGGTAGTAGTAGATAAAAAAGATAAGAGTTTGAGGTTATGCATTGACTATCGTGGTCTGAACGCAAAGACACACCTTGACGCATACCCGATGCCCCAAATCACAGAGATCTTGGATTCGCTCCAAGGAGCCAAAGTGTTTACCACGTTAGATTTAAAGAGCGGCTACTGGCAGGTCGAGATGGATCCTGGAAGTGTACAGAAGACCGCATTCACCACAGCTTCAGGGCTTTATGAATTCTTATGTCTTCCTTTTGGCTTGAAAAATGCTGCAGCGTCATTCCAACGGCTGATGGAACAAGTCTTGAGGGAACATAAGAACAAATGCTGCATGGTTTACATCGATGACATCATTGTATACTCACCAGACATCCAGTCTCACATGCACCATCTCAAGCAAGTGTTCCAAAGTTTACACAATGCTGGTCTCACCCTTAACTTTTCAAAATGTAAGTTCATCTGTTCTTCACTAGAGTACCTTGGTCACACTATCACTGCAGATGGAGTTAAGATGAATCCGGACAAGGTGGATGCAATCAAGACTTACCCAGCTCCCAAGAACTTAAAAGAGCTTCAGCGATTTCTAGGTCTGGCAGCCTGGTACCATCGTTTTATCCCTGATTTCTCCAGCAAAACAGCGCCATTGCATGCACTGAAGAAGAAAGAGGCAAAGTGGAAGTGGACTGATGAGTGCCAATGCGCGTTTGAGCTAATTAAAGATGAACTCACTAAGGCACCCATGTTAAACACCCCTAACTTTGAATCATCCTTTAAAGTACAGACTGACGCAAGTGATGTGGGCCTAGGAGCTGTGTTAACGCAGGAGGTGGATGGCCAAGAGAAGGTAATCGCCTATGCATCACGTTTGCTAAGAGGTGCTGAGAAATCTTATTCTGCATCTGAAAAAGAGTGTCTTGCAGTTGTATGGGCGGTAGAAAAGTGGCACCATTACCTAGAGGGCAGAGCGTTCGAGGTGATCACAGATCATGCTTCCCTGGTCTGGCTTTTCCAACATCCCAAACCAACATCAAGACTGGAAAGATGGACTATAAGGTTGCAAGGGTATCACTTTACAGTAAGGTACAGAAGAGGACAATGTAATGTCGTACCTGACGTATTGTCCAGAAGGTATGCAGATGAGTCCCCAGCTGTGTTGTTACATACACCGGCTAAGTGTCCGGTCACGTGTGATCTCCCTGTGGATTTGTCACAAATTGCTGCAGATCAGAAACTAGACCCAGAGTGCCAAGAGTTAATGGGTAAAGTAGAGAACCAGAAATCCACTGATGTGAAGAGAACGCATTATGTTTTCAAAAACTCAGTTTTATTTAGGAGTGTGCCAGACTCAAAAGAAGGCCAGAGATTCCAAGTCGTTATTCCTGCAAAGTTGAAGGAGGTAATTTTAAACTATGCACATGACAATCCCCTGAGTGGTCACTTGGGCAAATTTAAGACATTGATGAGACTTTTAGAGTTTGCATATTGGCCCTCTATTCGCACAGATGTGTGGCAGCACTGCAAAAATTGTCAGACTTGTCAACAGTACAAGCCGACTAACTTGAAACCTGCTGGAGGCCAACAAAGTGTTCCTCTCGTCGAGCCTGGTTACATGCTTGGAATGGATATCATGGGACCATTTCCCCGAAGTACACGACAAAACGAATATCTGCTAGTGATAGTGGACTATTTCTCTAAATGGGTAGAAGCATTTCCCATGAGAGCTGCCAAGTCTGCTACCATTGCACGAATCTTGAGAGAAGAGATTTTCACCAGATGGGGAACACCAGCTTTCATTGTGTCTGACCGAGGTACGCAATTCACCTCCAACCTGCTGGATCAAGTATGTAAGCAATGGCACGTAACACAAAAACTCACCACTGCCTATCATCCACAGTCCAACCTCACCGAAAGAATCAACCGGAACCTGAAAACGATGATTGCCTCTTATGTTGACCGAAACCATCGAACCTGGGATCAATGGATTTATGAGTTTAGATTCGCTTTAAATACTGCTTGGCACGAAAGCACAGGTTACTCACCTGCAGAAATAGCTTTAGGCCGACAATTGAAAGGACCTCTTCAGAGAGCCTTACAGATTCCTCCAGACCCTGATCAACTATCATACAGTACCCTTGAACGTCAGCAAAACTTGTATGAGTCAGTAAGGGAAAATGTTGGCAAGGCTCAAGCTAAACAGAAAAAATATTATGATTTTAGAAGAAGGGCTTAGAATTTCAATGAGGGAGATTTAGTTTGGGTAAGAACTCATCCTCTCTCTCGAGCGGATGATGCCTTTATGGTCAAGCTTTCTCCAAAGTGGAAGGGCCCAGCAAGAGTTGAGAGAAGACTAGGACCTGTTAATTACAAGGTGGTTATGTTGTCAGACCCAACTCAGATTGACACTTACCATACATAGAATTTAAAAAATTTCCATGGGAAATTTTAAGGTCACGGGGAGGGGTATGTAACACTAGAGAATGTTACGTGTATATATTTTGGTTTTTCTTTAATGCATGTATGCCGTTATTCCGTTAGCAGCCATTAGAGGGCGCTAGAGGTAATTGGTGTCTGTATATAAGCCAGGAAATGTGTAGAGGGAGTGAGTTGTCGGTGTGGAGGGAAATGAGGAGGTAGATCGAATTGCAAAAGAAGCATTAAATAAACCACAAATTGAAATCAAAGTACCTTTAAGTAAATCTGAAGTCAAAAGATTGATATCAATTGAATTAAATAAGAAATGGCAAAATGAGTGGAACATAAATGTCAAAGGAAGACATTTGTATCTAATCCAAAAGTGTGTAGGAAAGGAGAGAAATAGATGTAGTAATAGGAGAAAAGATTCCATTATTACTAGGTTAAGAATTGGGCATACTGCCTTAAATTATAATCTATATAAAATTGGAAAACATGAATCAGGAAAGTGTGATAAATGTGGAGTAGACGAAACGGTTCAACATATTATTTATGATTGCATTGCATATGAGAAAGAGAGACATCAACTGAATAATCAATTGGAAAGTGTGGGAATTCATGCAATTACATTAAAAGATATATTAGGAGACAATCTAAGTCAATCAAGAATTCATGAAATGTTATTTAAATATCTAAAAAACACGGGAATAATAAATAGAATATAGGTTTTTTTTTTGTTTTGTTTTTTTGGTTGTTGTTGGTGTTGTGTGTGTGTCCTTCCAAAACCAAAAGCACTCCACACTCCAGATTAGTAGGTGGCGGTAATGCACCTTTTATGTTGGCTTGCCAAACCGCCATTAAACACCAGAAGAAGAAGAGTGAGTGAGTTGTTTGGTAGAGGGAAACCGCATGGTTGAGCTCACGGCTACTGAAACTTCCTGAGTCCGGTTTGAGAACTATTTATGTTTCTGCTCAAATGTGAGTATTGAATGACTTCGAAGTTTGGCATATGATGTATTTGTGATTACAAAAGTTTATGTGAATTATTTGTTTTGTAGAAAAGGACTCCTACTGCTATTCTATTCCTACTTCTATCCTTACTCTTGCTAACGCTACTACGGCTGGGGAGCTATTCAGCCCATGAGGTTGCTAACTTCAGTGATCTTCAGACATTGAGCAAGAGCCACAGACCAGCACCGCAAACTCCCAAACTGGATTTACAGGATTAAATCATTGCATCGCTCTCAAATAACCATCTTCATCTCACCTCATCCCATTGTCTTCTGTCTGGTCTATTTCACCTATCTCTGGACCCTCTTGATAAGTTTGACATTGACTCTTTAAAGACCTTTGCTTAAAACAGGTTTTTGTTGTTATGGGTAAACTTGATTGATTTAGAGAATAAACACACAGTAAAAGTATTTGTTTGAAGAAGTGTTTTTTTGGTATCAGTACCGTACGATTTCTTTACAAACCTCAGATGTGACATCTTGCATAAGGGGAGGTGTTGCATTATACATACATATAATGGGAGTGCAGAATTATTAGGCAAGTTGTATTTTTGAGGATTAATTTTATTATTGAACAACAACCATGTTCTCACTGAACACAAACTCATTAATATCAAAGCTGAATATTTTTGTATCAATATTTTAAGTAGTTTTTAGTTTTAGCTATTTTAGGGGGATATCTGTGTGTGCAGGTGACTATTACTGTGCATAATTATTAGGCAACTTAACAAAAAACAAATTTATACCCATTTCAATTATTTATTTTTACCAGTGAAACCAATATAACATCTCAACATTCACAAATATACATTTCTGACATTCAAAAACCAAACAAAAACAAATCAGTGACCAATATAGCCACCTTTCTTTGCAAGGACACTCAAAAGCCTGCCATCCATGGATTCTGTCAGTGTTTTGATCTGTTCACCATCAACATTGCGTGCAGCAGCAACCACAGCCTCCCAGACACTGTTCAGAGAGGTGTACTGTTTTCCCTCCTTGTAAATCGCACATTTGATGATGGACCACAGGTTCTCAATAGGGTTCAGATCAGGTGAACAAGGAGGCCATATCATTAGATTTTCTTCTTTTATACCCTTTCTTGCCAGCCACGCTGTGGAGTACTTGGACGCGTGTGATGGAGCATTGTCCTGCATGAAAATCATGTTTTTCTTGAAGGATGCAGACTTCTTCCTGTACCACTGCTTGAAGAAGGTGTCTTCCAGAAACTGGCAGTAGGACTGGGAGTTGAGCTTAACTCCATCCTCAACCCGAAAAGGCCCCACAAGCTCATCTTTGATGATACCAGCCCAAACCAGCACTCCACCTCCACCTTGCTGGCGTCTGAGTCGGAATGGAGCTCTCTGCCCTTTACCAATCCAGCCACGGGCCCATCCATCTGGCCCATCAAGACTCACTCATTTCATCAGTCCATAAAACCTTAGAAAAATCAGTCTTGAGATATTTCTTGGCCCAGTCTTGACGTTTCAGCTTGTGTGTCTTGTTCAGTGGTGGTCGACTTTCTGCCTTTCTTACCTTGGCCATGTCTCTGAGTATTGCACACCTTGTGCTTTTGGGCACTCCAGTGATGTTGCAGCTCTGAAATATGGCCAAACTGGTGGCAAGTGGCATCTTGGCAGCTGCACGCTTGACTTTTCTCAGTTCACGGGCAGTTATTTTGCGCCTTGGTTTTTCCGCACGCTTCTTGCGACCCTGTTGACTATTTTGAATGAAACGCTTGATTGTTCGATGATCACGCTTCAGAAGCTTGGCTATTTTAAGACTGCTGCATCCCTCTGCAATATATCTCACTATTTTTGACTTTTCTGAGCCTGTCAAGTCCTTCTTTTGACCCATTTTGCCAAAGGAAAGGAAGTTGCCTAATAATTATGCACACCTGATATAGGGTGTTGATGTCATTAGACCACACCCCTTCTCATTACAGAGATGCACATAACCTAATATGCTTAATTGGTAGTAGGCTTTCCAGCCTATATAGCTTGGAGTAAGACAACATGCATAACGAGGATGATGTGGTCAAAATACTCATTTGCCTAATAATTCTGCACTCCCTGTATACACATATACCCCTTTTATTCCCCTGACTCTTTATACTCATGTAGTCATTATATTGACTCCTTATGATGAACCTGCACATCAAAGAGCATCCGCGAAATTCGCGTTAATATTATTACACTTAAACTTAACAAATAAATATAACATTAATCCGATCGTTTTTTAAATCGTGCAAGTTTTGCATTTTTCATGCAACAAGAACAGCTGTCTTAGTTAAAGTCTGTGTAAGATGCAATCTATAGTAACATCAATTATAAATTATCAGTATATTTTGCACACTTTTCCATGCGCATAGGAAGGTATGGAAATGGAACAGAAGCAGGGCGGTTACCATATTTTGTGGATGCTCTTTGATGTGCAGGTAAAGAGTATCATAAAGAGTCACTATAATACAATATTATACAACACTATAATACATCAGTCTGTAATTCCTCTGTTTAAAACCCATGGATCACTGTGCTGCTGCTTGTTCATACACAAAAATACAAATGAATAAAATATATACTATGGAATCCCTCTTATATACTGATGATTTATCATTCATGTTCTTTAATTATATTCTTGATTAACACACTGACTTTAACAGCTGTTTTACAGAACGTGTCATGTTTGCTGTGATCTCATATTTACACGCTTTGACCATGCAGAGAAGCACGAGAAATTAAGTCATTATTTTGAGAAAGTATCTCAAAATAACGAGAAACTAAGTCATTACTTTGAGAAAGTTTCTCGTTATTTCGAGATACTAAGTCAATATTTCAACTTAAATAATCTTTTTTTTTTCAACTGTGGCAGAAACGGGCTTCCATAAATATCTTTCCCTCAGCTCTAGATTGACAATCACAGGCGTCCAATCACAACTGACCTCTGGAGAAAAGGGAACTAACCAATGCCATTTTATGTTACTATTACAAGAGCAAGCCCCGCCCCATGACTGACAAAAATAAAAATGCTCGCGCGAACAAAAACAGCAGTTGAGAGCGAGCGAATGTTCGTGAGTGCGCGCGCAGATTAGATATCACTCACGCGCGAGTGATTAAAATGAGCTCCCGGGTACCCATATTTACATATTTAGCTCTTTTTTCCGCTCGCAGATGTAATTTACCCGCGCGCAAACATCAGTTTTGTGCTCGTAATGGTACGGTTTTGCCATCATATTTGGGGACCACTGCTCCACCGAACCCCTAAGACTGACTCACCGAACCCCTGGGGTTCGATCGAACCCAGGTTAAGAACCACTGATATATATACACACATATATATCGGAGTTGAGCTGATTTGAGCACGTCTGTGTTCAGTGAGTCCAGCGCGCCTGCAGTGAGTCTGTGTGTTCAGTGAGTCGAGTGTGTGTTCAGTGAATCGAGCACGTCTGCTGTGAGTGTGTGCGTTCAGTGAAACATCATTGTCCAGGAATTCCCAGATTACACTGACATCGACAAAGACGTTGTTACTGATAGAAGCATTTGTTTTCAAGCAGACCATTAAAGGCAAAAAGGAACAAAGCATTTTAGAGTTTGTAAATAAACCATAGTAACCGCGTGTACAATACTATCAGAACTGTCAGAGAGAAATGACTGTGTTATGAGTGAATGTGTTTATGCGTGTTGTGCCTGTGTTTACGCTGTGAGCGATCATTGTGTTTGCAATGTTGGAGAATATAATTAAAGGTTTGTATGGAGAATCGAAGGTGTTTTTTATTGTATTCTGGTGAATATCTGCTGTTAGTTGGTGCACATATGCCTTTTGTTGTTAGCAAACATATACAGTGTATGTACATTTTTATAGCATGCCGATTGCTTCATCTAATACATAGATATATTGGGTATAGGTTATCTCGCTAAACGGTTACCTCAACGCTTTTTTGCAACCCCTGAGGCCGTCGAAATAACCAAACTCCACTGTATAAAAATTAAGAGACCACTGCAAAATGATCAATTTCTCTTGTTTTACTATTTATAGGTATATGTTTGGGTAAAATTAAAAAAATATATATATTCTATAAACTACTGATAACATTTTCAAAAATTCCAAATAAATATTGTAATTGAGAGCATTTATTTGCTGAATGCCACAACTGATCAAAATAACAAAAAATTGCAATGGTCTCAATTTTTTCCAGAGCTGTATATATATATATATATATATATATATATATATATATATATAGAGAGAGAGAGAGAGAGAGAGAGAGAGAGAGAGAGAGAGAGAGAGAGAGAGAGAGAGAGAGAGAGAGAGAGATTTATATTTATGATTAATATTGGAAACATAACAGACGAGAATCTAGCTAGACATCTTCTGACTTAATTATGTCACACCACAGGACTTTTTCACCTTGGCAGCCATTTTGAGTCCTTGCTATACAAGACTGAGCTTGTACATTACAGTAACTGAATAAGTTCATTGTTTTAAATCTGAATATGATTTTTAAAAAATATATTTTTCTTTTTTCTCGAAATAGACCACACACCACAGGACTATCAAAAATGGACACGTTCATGGTCTGACAGAAATGATGAAATTTATCAAATTAATAAGAGATTAACAGTCACCTTTTAACCTCTTTAGCACATCCAAACTGGTTGACTAAAAGACCCCTATGGCTGTCCATGTACAAAAATCTAATATCCTATGTCACACTGCAGGATAGCATTTGTGATAACCATTTTTGTAAACCGCAGCAACAGATTTGAGGTAATGATGCCAAAATGACTATAACGCTCTATGTCGGCAAAGATTTACCTAATTGGCACCAAACTATGCATGTGTCATTGTCACATTACTCTGATCACACCACATCAATTTGGGTACAGCACCACCTATTGGTCGAAAAGTGATGAACCATTGAATTGAATTACTCCTGACTGTATTGATGATTTTTCAGCCTTTTAGACTAAAGTCATATTAAAATGTCTTTAGTTGCTTACTGACGTTGGTCTGAAGCTGCCAGACATGTTGGCATGACTTATAATGCCTTTCTTTTCCTTTATCCCTTAATGAATGCTTGTAGCTATATTTTTTATCTTATTATTATTTGTATCTGCTTTCGGAGATATGCTACTGATGTTATGTCTTTCAGCCTACTTTCTTAGCCAATCAGAATCATTTAACTTTTAAGGAATGACAATGTGACCTTAGAGCAGTGGTTCTCAAATAGTGGGGCACGGAGCGATGCCAGGGGGGATAAAAAAGACGCGCTCAGAGCTTGTCATTTATCACAACAATTCAGTGTTTTCAACCACATAAGGTTTCTTTTAGGTTTCAACAAGTTGAGCCAACAAGTTGGTGACTATTTTGAATAAAAAAGAAAAAACGAAGTAAATGTGATCTATTATACAGCACATTATTTTGTGGCTGCGGTATGTCACGTGGCAAGCATGACACGTTGCCATGGAAACAATGAGGCGAAAGTTCCAAAATGGGGAGTGGGGGCGCGCAAAATTTTTACCTCTTCCTAGGGGGGCGTGACAGAAAATAATTGAGAAGCACTGCCTTAGAGTAAGGTATAATTAATGTAACAATGAAAATGTAAGCAGAGCGGCATACAAACTCCTTGTGAGACTTGAAGCTGGCTTCTACATGAAGAAACTACAAACTATTCTTCACTAAACTCTTGTGAATTCTTCACTAAATTATTGTTATTAAAAGACTGTAGTATTGTATTTTCTTCATCTCTGTGCTCTTGTATACAATACATGACTGATATAAATCCTTGGTCAGTTATATTTAGCAAAAGTGACACCTGAATATAGAATAATAGTGACACAGATGATATTAATATGTTAGACATCTGTGTCACTCTCAAGGTTTCAAGTACCTAAATCTGTACAGGTGTTAAAGTCTTTGTTCTGAAGGATCCACAACAGTTCAAACTGGAAAACCTATAAACTGCACTGAGCTGAAGCAGCTTTGCAAGAAGGAGTGGGATAAACTGTCCATAATTCCTCCACAGTGATGCAAAACACTCAAACAACTACAGGAACGTTTAGCCAAGACCATCAGCAAAGCTGAAAGCAGAATCAAAGACACGTAGCTCCCTCAAAAACAATAAAATACATGAATCCGGTCACATTTAATATTAAGATCAGTTATAACTACCACAATCTCACCCTCCTTTCTGAGGCAGGTTTACCAGCTCTAACAGACTGAACTGAATTCTGACTCAAAACTAATGCAACTCATGATGAAATCATTACATGAGAAACTGAAATAAAGAACACCATCCAAGTATAAACTTGCAAGAACTAGAAAATCTGCATATATGAAAACTTGTATATCCAATTACTATTATAATCATTTTACTGCACTCATAATAATCACAATTCTTGTTATATGTACAATTTGATAGCGAACAACTGAATGAAAATGAAAGTGAAGCTCTTCTTCAGGGCTTTTTCTCCATTATAACACAGGATACTTAACTAACAACCTATACAATCATGTAAAACAATTTACTTCTTCAATTTTAAAAAGATGTAAATACAGTTGTAAAGTGTAGCTTTTTTCAGCTCAGATCTGTAGCAAAAGTGAAACACTTTCTTTCTAGTGAAGACCTTGAAATTATGATTCAACTAATCAGGGGTCTCATTTATAAAGCGTGCATACGCACAAAACGGAGCTGGAAACGTACGTACGCCAGTTTCCACGCAAAGGTTATGATCTATAAAAAAACGAACTTGATGGGAGAATGTGCGCAAACTTTGAGCCGTGCATACACACATTCTGGAGACAAAGGGAATTGGCGACACAGATGGTGAGGTCGTGCACTCAAGTTAGATTGTAGAAAATAAATGAGGAGAACATATAAGAATTAATAATTAAATTGTCATTCTATTTCACATTATCATGAGGATTATACCCAACAGTGTTATTTGTGCAGATTGTTTTAGGTTATATATATCTAGTAAAATCCAAACCTAATTCAATGTATTAAAAAAATAATGATAATCAGCGCTGTCTTACAGTCACATTGTCCACAACGCGCAGGAGGAAATGCGCGACTACATGTGATACAGAATAAAATGAAGTACCCTTTTATTAGAGAACTGCAGAACACAGTGCAAAAAGGAAATATTTTCCTTCATGAACATACAGTAATACCTCGGTTTATGAGTGACTTCGTATATGAGCAAATCGGTGTATGAGCATCGAAAGTCAAATCGGTGTGTGAGAGCATTGTATTGGAGTGCGAGAAAAACTTTCTCACCCACGCGCATTTTTGTGTGGAAAAGTCCTAACGCTCCGCATCTTCGCGTGCAGTTTTACTGGAAATATCCTAATGACAGGCTCTCATAAAGCCCATCAGCCCTTAACTCGTTCATTCTCTCAGCGTCGCTCTGTTTAGTTGCATCATTCACCACAGTGATACTTTTATAAGTGATTTACAACGGTTTTACCTCGTGTTGTTCACATTAATTAGGGGCCAAGCACCGAAGGTGCGAAGGCACCTATTGTTTTTGTTCCGGTTCTTTATTATTAGGGGCCAAGCACCGAAGGTGCGAAGGCACCTATTGTTTCCGTTCCGGTTCTTTATTAGGGGCCAAGCACCGAAGGTGCGGAGGCACCTATTGTTTTTGTTCCGGTTCTTATTATTAGGGGCCAAGCACCGAAGGTGCGGAGGCACCTATTGTAATCGTTCTCGTTCTTATTATTAGGGGCCAAGCACCGAAGGTGCGGAGGCACCTATTGTTTTTGTTCCGGTTCTTATTATTATTATTAGGGGCCAAGCACCGAAGGTGCGGAGGCACCTATTGTTTCCGTTCCGGTTCTTTATTATTATTATTCATCTTCTTCTTCTTCTTCTTCTTCTTCCGCCATGGAAGTCTATGGCAGGCCATAGAACCGTTTGCAGGAAAATGATAAAATTTGGCACACTGATAGAGGACAAGCCAATCATTGACCATAGCAAATTTGAAGTCTCTAACTCAATGTCTCTAGCGCCACCAACTGTCCAAAGTTGCACTCACGTTTACGTAAATAACTCTTGAACCGTATGTCCTAGAAACAAAATTCTTTCGTCCACTAATTCCTTGGCTCAAGACGATTCGATTGCACCCTATGACGTCATTTTCCGTCATGAAAATTTTCCCGCCATTTTGAATTTTACGAAAAAACAACTTTTTCGAACTCCTCCTAGGCCGTTTGTCCTATTTTCACGAAAATTGAACCACATCATCTCCAGACTATGCGTACAAAAAGTTATTAAAAGAAAGTTGATTTGTCAAACCGTTTACGAATAACTTGCGAAAGAATTCGACAAAATGGCCGCAGAAATGAAAGCGAGGCTTTATCTCCACAACGCATTAGCGTATTCTGACCAAACTTGGTGTTAGTTATGGCAATGATGGTCTGAGGCTACCTGCGGAGATTTGGCGCTCTGCCCCCTAGTGGTCTGGAGATATGAAAAAGTGAAATATTTGCTTATAACTTCTGAACGCTTCAACCAAAAATCATAAAACTGGTCTCGTTAGATTCAGGGCATCATGCCGAGTCGTGCGATACAAAATTTTCCCATATCAGCCATTTTGAGGGTCGGCCATTTTGAATTTTGTCATAAATTGCTATATTTAACAAACACATTAGCGTATCGTTACGAAACTCGATATGTGTCTTCGGCATCTGGGCCTGATACAACACAAAAAATTTCGAGGCAGCGCCACCTTGTGGTCAAAAGTTATAAACAAATTTACAAAAATGCTAATAACTTTTGAACACGTTAACCTATGGTGAAACAAATTGTCTTTATATGTTCCTTGGGTCAAACCGAGATCACAGATACCAAATTTGTCATAGTCGGCCAAACTTCCTGTCCGCCATGTTGTTTTTCTTTAAAAACCTACTTTTTCGAACACATTTCATTGTGACATTACTCGGACCACATTCTAACAATTTGGACACAGCGCCATCTATTGGTCCAAAGCGATAAACTATTAAATCAAATTACAGTGTCTGTATTAATGATTTTTCAGCCATTTAGCCTAAAATCATATTAAAATGCATTTAGTTGTTGATTACTTCAATTGCTCTTATGCTGCCGGCCACGTCAATGCCCTGTTTGTGCTTGGCCCCGTCATTGCTGCTTGCAGCTATATTTATTATTAGGGGCCAAGCACCGAAGGTGCGGAGGCACCTATTGTAATCGTTCTCGTTCTTATTAGGGGCCAAGCACCGAAGGTGCGGAGGCACCTATTGTAATCGTTCTCGTTCTTATTAGGGGCCAAGCACCGAAGGTGCGGAGGCACCTATTGTATCCGTTCTCGTTCTTATTATTATTATTCTTCCGCTTCTTCTTCCACCCACAAGTCAATGGCAGCCCATAGAACCGAATGCGGGAAAATGATGAAATTTGGCACACACATAGAGGACAGTCCAATCATTGACCACACCAATTTTGGAGTCCCTACCTCAATCCCTCTAGCGCCACCAACTGTCCAAAGTTACACTTACATTTATGCTAATAACTCTTGAACCATAAGGGCTAGAAACAAAATTCCTTTGTCCACTGATTCCTTGGCTCAAGCCGATTCGATTGCACCCTATGACGTCATTTTCCGTCATGAAAATTTTTCCGCAATTTTGAGTTTTATGAAAAACCTACTTTGTCGAACTCCTCCTAGGCCGTTTGTCCGATTCTCACAAAAATTGAACCACATCATCTCCAGACTATGGAGACAAAAAGTTATGGAAATCAAGTTGATTGGTCATTCCGTTTTTGATAAACTTGCGAAAGAGTTCGACGAATTTGCCGCAAAAATGAACTTGAGGCTATATCTCCGCAACGCATTTGCATATTCAGACCAAAATTGGTGTGTGTCATAGTAGTCATATTCTGATGCTACCTGCAGAGTTTTGGCGCACTGCCCCCTAGTGGTCAGGAGATATAAAAAATTGACTTTTTTGCTTATAACTTCTGAACACTTTGGTCAAAAATCATAAAACTGGTCTCTTTAGATTCAGGGCATCATGCTGAGTCGTGCGATACCAAATTTTCTTATATCGGCCATTTTGGGCGTCGGCCATTTTGAAATTTGTGGTAAAATGCTATATTTTACAAACGCATTGGCGTATCATTACGAAACTCAGTATGTGTCTTTGGGACCTTGATTTGAACCTACACCAAAAGTTTCGGGGCAGCGCCACCTTGTGGTCAAAAGTTATAACACAATTTCCTAAAATGCTAATAACTTTTGATTACATTAAGCTATTTTAAAACAAATGATCTTAATATGTTCCTTGGGTCACACCGAGAGCACAGATACCAAATTTGACATAGTTTGCCTAAATTTCATATCCGCCATGTTGTTTCATTCAAAAATCTACTTTTTCAAACTCCTCCTAGACCGTTTGTCCGATTTTCACCAAAATCGAATCGTATCATCTTCAGACTGTGCTGACAAAAAGTTATGGATTTCGTGTCGATAGACAAAACCGTTTTCGTATACCGCAATTACAAATTTGAGGTAGAGATGACAAAATGACTTTAATGCTTTAAGTCAGTAATGTTTTGTCCAAATAACACCAAACTTTGCAGATTTCATTGTCACATTACTCGGACCCAATTCTAACAATTTGGACACAGCGCCAACTATTGGTCCAAAGCGCTAAACTTTTCATTCAAATTACAGTGTCTGTATTAATGATTTTTCAGCCATTTAGCCTAAAATCATATTAAAATGCATTTAGTTGTTGATTACTTCAATTGCTCTTATGCTGCCGGCCACGTCAATGCCCTGTTTGTGCTTGGCCCCGTCATTGCTGCTTGTTAGGGGCCAAGCACCGAAGGTGCGGAGGCACCTATTGTATCCGTTCTCGTTCTTCTTATTATTATTCTTCCGCTTCTTCTTCCACCCACAAGTCAATGGCAGCCCATAGAACCGAATGCGGGAAAATGATGAAATTTGGCACACACATAGAGGACAGTCCAATCATTGACCACACCAATTTTGGAGTCCCTACCTCAATCCCTCTAGCGCCACCAACTGTCCAAAGTTACACTTACATTTATGCTAATAACTCTTGAACCATAAGGGCTAGAAACAAAATTCCTTTGTCCACTGATTCCTTGGCTCAAGCCGATTCGATTGCACCCTATGACGTCATTTTCCGTCATGAAAATTTTTCCGCAATTTTGAGTTTTATGAAAAACCTACTTTGTCGAACTCCTCCTAGGCCGTTTGTCCGATTCTCACAAAAATTGAACCACATCATCTCCAGACTATGGAGACAAAAAGTTATGGAAATCAAGTTGATTGGTCATTCCGTTTTTGATAAACTTGCGAAAGAGTTCGACGAATTTGCCGCAAAAATGAACTTGAGGCTATATCTCCGCAACGCATTTGCATATTCAGACCAAAATTGGTGTGTGTCATAGTAGTCATAATCTGATGCTACCTGCAGAGTTTTGGCGCACTGCCCCCTAGTGGTCAGGAGATATAAAAAATTGACTTTTTTGCTTATAACTTCTGAACACTTTGGTCAAAAATCATAAAACTGGTCTCTTTAGATTCAGGGCATCATGCTGAGTCGTGCGATACCAAATTTTCTTATATCGGCCATTTTGGGCGTCGGCCATTTTGAAATTTGTTGTAAAATGCTATATTTTACAAACGCATTGGCGTATCATTACGAAACTCAGTATGTGTCTTTGGGACCTTGATTTGAACCTACACCAAAAGTTTCGGGGCAGCGCCACCTTGTGGTCAAAAGTTATAACACAATTTCCTAAAATGCTAATAACTTTTGATTACATTAAGCTATTTTAAAACAAATGATCTTAATATGTTCCTTGGGTCACACCGAGAGCACAGATACCAAATTTGACATAGTTTGCCTAAATTTCATATCCGCCATGTTGTTTCATTCAAAAATCTACTTTTTCAAACTCCTCCTAGACCGTTTGTCCGATTTTCACCAAAATCGAATCGTATCATCTTCAGACTGTGCTGACAAAAAGTTATGGATTTCGTGTCGATAGACAAAACCGTTTTCGTATACCGCAATTACAAATTTGAGGTAGAGATGACAAAATGACTTTAATGCTTTAAGTCAGTAATGTTTTGTCCAAATAACACCAAACTTTGCAGATTTCATTGTCACATTACTCGGACCCAATTCTAACAATTTGGACACAGCGCCAACTATTGGTCCAAAGCGCTAAACTTTTCATTCAAATTACAGTGTCTGTATTAATGATTTTTCAGCCATTTAGCCTAAAATCATATTAAAATGCATTTAGTTGTTGATTACTTCAATTGCTCTTATGCTGCCGGCCACGTCAATGCCCTGTTTGTGCTTGGCCCCGTCATTGCTGCTTGTTATTATTATTCTTCTTCCACCCAGAAGTCAATGGCAGCCCATAGAACCGTAAGTGGGAAAATGATGAAATTTGGCACACACATAGAGGACAGTCCAATCATTGACCACACCAATTTTGGAGTCTCTACCTCAATCCCTCTAGCGCCACCAACTGTCTAAAGTTACACTTACATTTATGCTAATAACTCTTGAACCGTAAGGGCTAGAAACAAAATTCCTTTGTCCACTGATTCCTTGGCTCAAGCCGATTCGATTGCACCCTATGACGTCATTTTCCGTCATGAAAATTTTTCCGCAATTTTGAATTTTATGAAAAACCTACTTTGTCGAACTCCTCCTAGGCCGTTTGTCTGATTCTCACAAAAATTGAACCACATCATCTCCAGACTATGGAGACAAAAAGTTATGAGAATCAAGTTGATTGGTCAAACCGTTTTTGATAAACTTGCGAAAGAGTTCGACGAATTTGCCGCAAAAATGAACTTGAGGCTATATCTCCGCAACGCATTTGCGTATTCAGACCAAAATTGGTGTGTGTCATAGTAGTCATAATCTGAGGCTACCTGCAGAGTTTTGGCGCACTGCCCCCTAGTGGTCAGGAGATATAAAAAATTGACTTTTTTGCTCATAACTTCTGAACACTTTGGTCAAAAATCATAAAACTGGTCTCTTTAGATTCAGGGCATCATGCTGAGTCATGCGATACCAAATTTTCTCATATCGGCCATTTTGGGTGTCGGCCATTTTGAAATTTGTCGTAAAATGCTATATTTTACAAACGCATTGGCGTATCATTACGAAACTCAATATGTGTCTTTGGGACCTTGATTTGAATCTACACCAAAAGTTTCGGGGCAGCGCCACCTTGTGGTCAAAAGTTATAACAAAATTTACAAAAATGCTAATAACTTTTGATTACATTAAGCTATTTTAAAACAAATGATCTTAATATGTTCCTTGGGTCACACCGAGAACACAGATACCAAATTTGACATAGTTTGCCTAAATTTCCTGTCCGCCATGTTGTTTTCTTCAAAAACCTACTTTTTCTAACTCCTCCCAGACCGTTTGTCCGATTTTCACCAAAATCAAATCGTATCATCTTCAGACAGTGCTGACAAAAAGTTATGGATTTCGTGTCAATAGACAAAACCGTTTTCGTATACCACAATTACAAATTTGAGGTAGTGATGAGAAAATGACTTTAATGCTCTATGTCAGTAATGTTTTGTCCAAATAACACCAAACTTTGCACATTTAATTGTGACATTACTCGGACCACATTCTAACAATTTGGACACAGCGCCATCTATTGGTCCAAAGCGATAAACTATTAAATCAAATTACAGTATCTGTATTAATGATTTTTCAGCCATTTAGCCTAAATTCATTTTAAAATGCATTTACTTTAATTGGTCTGTTGCTGCCATCCACATCATTGCCCTGTTTGTGCTTGGCCCCGTCATTGCTGCTTGCAGCTATATTTATTATTATTCTTCTTCCACCCAGAAGTCAATGGCAGCCCATAGAACCGTAAGTGGGAAAATGATGAAATTTGGCACACACATAGAGGACAGTCCAATCATTGACCACACCAATTTTGGAGTCTCTACCTCAACCCCTCTAGCGCCACCAACTGTCCAAAGTTACACTTACATTTATGCTAATAACTCTTGAACCATAAGGGCTAGAAACAAAATTCCTTTGTCCACTGATTCCTTGGCTCAAGCCGATTCGATTGCACCCTATGACGTCATTTTCCGTCATGAAAATTTTTCCGCAATTTTGAATTTTATGAAAAACAAACTTTTTCGAACTCCTCCTAGGCCGTTGGTCCGATTTTCACGAAAATTGAACCACATCATCTCCAGACTATGAAGACAAAAAGTTATGAGAATCAAGTTGATTGGTCATTCCGTTTTTGATAAACTTGCGAAAGAGTTCGACGAATTTGCCGCAAAAATGAACTTGAGGCTATATCTCCGCAACGCATTTGCGTATTCAGACCAAAATTGGTGTGTGTCATAGTAGTCATAATCTGAGGCTACCTGCAGAGTTTTGGCGCACTGCCCCCTAGTGGTCAGGAGATATAAAAAATTGACTTTTTTGCTCATAACTTCTGAACACTTTGGTCAAAAATCATAAAACTGGTCTCTTTAGATTCAGGGCATCATGCTGAGTCGTGCGATACCAAATTTTCTTATATCGGCCATCTTGGGTGTCGGCCATTTTGAAATTTGTCGTAAAATGCTATATTTAACAAACGCATTGGCGTATCATTACGAAACTTAGTATGTGGCTTTGGGACCTTGATTTGACACTACACCAAAAGTTTCGGGGCAGCGCCACCTTGTGGTCAAAAGTTATAACAAAATTTACAAAAATGCTAATAACTTTTGATTACATTAAGCTATTTTAAAACAAATGATCTTATGTTCCTTGGGTCACGCCGAGAACACAGATACCAAATTTGACATAGTTTGCCTAAAGTTCCTGTCCGCCATGTTGTTTTCTTCAAAAACCTACTTTTTCTAACTCCTCCCAGACCGTTTGTCCGATTTTCACCAAAATCGAATCATATCATCTTCAGACTGTGTTGACAAAAAGTTATGGATTTCGTGTCAATAGACAAAACCGTTTTTGTATACCGCAATTACAAATTTGAGGTAGTGATGAGAAAATGACTTTAATGCTCTATGTCAGTAATGTTTTGTCCAAATAACACCAAACTTTGCACATTTCATTTTGACATTACTCGGACCACATTCTAACAATTTGGACACAGCGCCATCTATTGGTCCAAAGCGATAAACTATTAAATCAAATTACAGTGTCTGTATTAATGATTTTTCAGCCATTTAGCCTAAAATCCTTTTAAAATGCATTTACTGCAATTGGTCTTTTGCTGCCAGCCACATCAATGCCCTGTTTGTGCTTGGCCCCGTCATTGCTGCTTGTTATTAGGGGTTCAAACGCGAAGCGTTGAAAACCTATTGTAATTGTTAGGATTTTTATTATTAGGGGTTCAAACGCGAAGCGTTGAAAACCTATTGTAATTGTTAGGATTTTTATTATTATTATTATTATTATTATTATTATTATTATTATTATTATTATTATTATTCTGCCGTACTTCTTATCGTGCAGACCAAACCGTAAGGTTTAGAGACTTGAAAGTTGGTCAGATGGTAGGTCTCAATTTGGGGAGAACGTATCAAAATATGACGCAAATCGGGCAATAGGTGGCGCTACAGCGACTACAAACGCGTACACGCTCATAACTCGTAAACCGTTTGTCGTAGACTCAAGTGTCTTATATCCCTGGAATCCTTGGCTCAAGACTTAAAAAATGTATATCTCCGATTTCATTTCCGCCTATAAAAATTTTCCGCCATTTTGAATTTTCTGAAAAAAATTTTTTTCGAACTCCTCATAGGCCGTTTGTCCAAATCACGCAAAATTTCCCACGCATCATCTAGAGACTCTCATGACCAAAAGTTGTCAAAGGAATTTTGATCGGTGATTCACGCTTGCAACAAGACAATAAAACGTTCGCATAAGGCGGAGACACTTTTGCTAAAATCGTAATACCTCTGGAACGCAAAGAGATAATCTCACCAAACTTCACATAGTCATGTATACGATGAATATGTGGTCACACCAAAAAAACTGCGATGATTGACCACTTGGTGGCGCTATATTGCGAAAAAAACACTCAATCACCTGTACAGGGTCACATGGTAGTCCGATTGACCTGAGACTTGTCATGCACGGTCTTTGTCCAAGGGTCCATGATGGTCTATGAGGACATTGGTGTATCTCAAAAAACATGACCGTCATCGGCCAATGAACTTTGAGCATCAATTAGACTAGCTTAACGAAGGTCGATCGGAACGAAACTCGATGGGCGTGTTTGACTCATGGCCCTAGTGGTCTGTCAGAATTTTGAAGAAAATCGGACACTAGTTGGCGCTAACGAGTTTTTTGCGTCTCTACTCACGTGATGTTTCACGCATCCACAGAATATTGATATCATCTGATAGATCTCCTCATACTGAACAACTTTGCCTCAAGAACCACTGCTGTCAATCAAATTGTTTGCGAAATATTGGAGATTTTTGAAATTTCAAATTTGTCGAACTCGTCATAGGCCGTCAATCTCACTGGCTTGAAAATTCACACGCATCATCTAGGGACACTCAAGGCAAAAAGTTGTCAAAGGATTTTCGATTAGTTAAACCGTTCAGCAGATACAATTTTTCATATATTTCTGATTTGGCCTATTGTGATTAAAATGTCTATATATCTTGTCCAAAAACAAGAAACTTCACAAAACTGTGTAAATGTTAAGAACAAGACATTATGAAGAAACTTGTGAGGTTTCATGTATTTCTGATGCTCATACGGCTCACAATAAATTATAAACACTCTATATTTTAAAATCTTAGAAAAGCTGTAATACTACTTTTGTCCACAAGAGAAACGTCACAGAACTGTGAACATGTTAAGAACAAGTCATTTTGAAGAAATGTGTCAGGTCTCATGTATTTCTGATGCTCATAGGGCTCACAATAAATAATAAACTATCTATATTTTAAAATCTTAGAAAAGCTGTAATACTACTTTTGTCCACAAGAGGCGCCGTCAGGCTAGAAAATCTTTTCATGTGGAGAACAAGTCAGATTGACATAGACTGACATAAAAGTTCAGATGATATGATGTGTGGTGTTAAACATATCCACACGATATTAATATAATTTGATAGATCTTCCTAGAGTGAAAAAATGTGTAATATGATATGTCTATACATCGTTTACACAAACTAGAAACTTCATAAAGATGTGTTTATGTGGAGAACAAGTCAGATTCGTTTGAACCCCGGTCATTGCTGCTTGCAGCTATATTTAGGGGTTCAAACGCGAAGCGTTGAAAACCTATTGTAATTGTTAGGATTTTTATTATTATTATTATTATTCTGCCGTACTTCTTATCGTGCAGACCAAACCGTAATGTCTAGAGACTTGAAAGTTGGCCAGAAGGTAGGTCTCAATTTGGGGAGAACGTATCAAAATATGACCCCGATTGGCCAATAGGTGGCGCTACAGCGATCAAAATACCTAAATTGCTAATAACTCATAGACAGTTTGTCGTACACTCAAGTGTCTTATATCCCTGGAATCCTTGGCTCAAGACTTAAAAAATGTATATCTCCGATTTCATTTCCGCCTATAAAAATTTTCCGCCATTTTGAATTTTCTGAAAAAAAATTTTTTCGTACTCCTCATAGGCCGTTTGTCCAAATAATGTGAAACTTCACACATATCATCTAGAGACTCTCCTGACCAAAAGTTATTCAAATAATTTCGATCGGTGATTCAGGCTTGCAACAACACGCTAAAACGTTCGCATAGTGCGGAGACACTTTTGCTAAAATCGTAATAACTCTGGAACGCAAAGAGATAATCTCAACAAACTTCATATAGTCATGTATAAGGTAATTTTGTGGTCACACCAAAAAAACTGGGCCAGTTGACCACTTGGTGGCGCTATATTGTGAAAAAAACACTAAATCACCTGTACAGGGTCACATGTTTGTCTGATTGTTCTGAAACTTGTCATGCACGGTCTTTGTCCAATGGGCCATGAAGATCTATGAGGATATTGGCGTATCTCAAAAAACATGGCCGTTATCGGCCAATGAAGTTTAAGCATAAATTAGACCAGCTTACCGAAGGTCGATCGGAACGAAACTCGATGGGTGTGTTTGACTCATGGCCCTAGTGGTCTGTCAGAATTTTGAAAAAAATCGGATACTAGTTGGCGCTAACGAGTTTTTTGCGTCTCTACTCACGTGTTGTTTCACGCATCCACAAAATATTGATACCATATGATAGATCTCCTCATACTGAACAACTTTGCCTCAAGAACCACTGCTGTCAATCAAATTGTTTGTGAAATATTGGAGATTTTAGAAATTTCAACTTTTTCGAACTCGTCATAGGCCGTCACTACGATTGGCTTGAAAATTCACACGCATCATCTAGGGACACTCAAGGGAAAAAGTTATTCAAAGAATTTCGATTAGTTAAACCGTTCAGCAGATATAATTTTTCATATATTTCAGGTTTGGCCTATTGTGATTAAAATGTCTATATATCTTGTCCACAAACAAAAAACTTCACAAAACTGTGTAAATGTTAAGAACAAGTCGTTTTGAAGAAATGTGTTGGGTTTCATGTATTTCTGATGCTCATAGGGCTCACAATAAATTATAAACACTCTATATTTTAAAATCTTAGAAAAGCTGTAATACTAGTTTTGTCCACAAGAGGCGCCGTCAGGCTAGGAAATCTTTTTATGTGGAGAACAAGTCAGATTGACATAGACTGACATAACAGTTCAGATTACATGACATATGGTTTTAAACACATGCACGTAATATCAATATAATTTCATAGTTTTTCCCATTCTGAAAAAAATGTTTAACATGTATATATATATCATTTACACAAACTAGAAACTTCATAAAGATGTGTTTATTTGGAGAACAAGTCAGATTGACATAACGGTTCAGATATTCAGTTCACAATATCAATATCATTTGATCTTCTCATTCTGAACATCTTTGAAAGATGTCTATACATTGTTTGCACAAAGTAGAAACTTCACAGAACTGTGCACATTAGGAGAACTAGTCAGATTGACCACAAACAGTCATGACAGCTCAGATGGTCCTGCTACGTTTGAACCCCGGTCATTGCTGCTTGCAGCTATATTTATTATTATTATTATTATTCTGCCGTACTTCTTATTGTGCAGACCAAACCGTAAGGTCTAGAGACTTGAAAGTTGGTCAGATGGTAGGTCTCAATTTGGGGAGAACGTATCAAAATATGACGCAAATCGGGCAATAGGTGGCGCTACAGCGAATACAAACGCGTACACGCTCATAACTCGTAAACCGTTTGTCGTAGACTCAAGTGTCTTATATCCCTGGAATCCTTGGCTCAAGACTTAAAAAATGTATATCTCCGATTTCATTTCCGCCTATAAAAATTTTCCGCCATTTTGAATTTTCTGAAAAAAAAATTTTTCGAACTCCTCATAGGCCGTTTGTCCAAATAATGTGAAACTTCACACATATCATCTAGAGACTCTCCTGACCAAAAGTTATTCAAATAATTTCGATCGGTGATTCAGGCTTGCAACAACACGCTAAAACGTTCGCATAGTGCGGAGACACTTTTGCTAAAATCGTAATAACTCTGGAACGCAAAGAGATAATCTCAACAAACTTCATATAGTCATGTATAAGGTAATTTTGTGGTCACACCAAAAAAACTGGGCCAGTTGACCACTTGGTGGCGCTATATTGTGAAAAAAACACTAAATCACCTGTACAGGGTCACATGTTTGTCTGATTGTTCTGAAACTTGTCATGCACGGTCTTTGTCCAATGGGCCATGAAGATCTATGAGGATATTGGCGTATCTCAAAAAACATGGCCGTTATCGGCCAATGAAGTTTAAGCATAAATTAGACCAGCTTACCGAAGGTCGATCGGAACGAAACTCGATGGGTGTGTTTGACTCATGGCCCTAGTGGTCTGTCAGAATTTTGAAAAAAATCGGATACTAGTTGGCGCTAACGAGTTTTTTGCGTCTCTACTCACGTGTTGTTTCACGCATCCACAAAATATTGATACCATATGATAGATCTCCTCATACTGAACAACTTTGCCTCAAGAACCACTGCTGTCAATCAAATTGTTTGTGAAATATTGGAGATTTTAGAAATTTCAACTTTTTCGAACTCGTCATAGGCCGTCACTACGATTGGCTTGAAAATTCACACGCATCATCTAGGGACACTCAAGGGAAAAAGTTATTCAAAGAATTTCGATTAGTTAAACCGTTCAGCAGATATAATTTTTCATATATTTCAGGTTTGGCCTATTGTGATTAAAATGTCTATATATCTTGTCCACAAACAAAAAACTTCACAAAACTGTGTAAATGTTAAGAACAAGTCGTTTTGAAGAAATGTGTTGGGTTTCATGTATTTCTGATGCTCATAGGGCTCACAATAAATTATAAACACTCTATATTTTAAAATCTTAGAAAAGCTGTAATACTAGTTTTGTCCACAAGAGGCGCCGTCAGGCTAGGAAATCTTTTTATGTGGAGAACAAGTCAGATTGACATAGACTGACATAACAGTTCAGATTACATGACATATGGTTTTAAACACATGCACGTAATATCAATATAATTTCATAGTTTTTCCCATTCTGAAAAAAATGTTTAACATGTATATATATATCATTTACACAAACTAGAAACTTCATAAAGATGTGTTTATTTGGAGAACAAGTCAGATTGACATAACGGTTCAGATATTCAGTTCACAATATCAATATCATTTGATCTTCTCATTCTGAACATCTTTGAAAGATGTCTATACATTGTTTGCACAAAGTAGAAACTTCACAGAACTGTGCACATTAGGAGAACTAGTCAGATTGACCACAAACAGTCATGACAGCTCAGATGGTCCTGCTACGTTTGAACCCCGGTCATTGCTGCTTGCAGCTATATTTATTATTATTATTATTATTCTGCCGTACTTCTTATTGTGCAGACCAAACCGTAAGGTCTAGAGACTTGAAAGTTGGTCAGATGGTAGGTCTCAATTTGGGGAGAACGTATCAAAATATGACGCAAATCGGGCAATAGGTGGCGCTACAGCGAATACAAACGCGTACACGCTCATAACTCGTAAACCGTTTGTCGTAGACTCAAGTGTCTTATATCCCTGGAATCCTTGGCTCAAGACTTAAAAAATGTATATCTCCGATTTCATTTCCGCCTATAAAAATTTTCCGCCATTTTGAATTTTCTGAAAAAAAAATTTTTCGAACTCCTCATAGGCCGTTTGTCCAAATCACGCAAAATTTCCCACGCATCATCTAGAGACTCTCATAACCAAAAGTTGTCAAAGGAATTTTGATCGGTGATTCACGCTTGCAACAAGACAATAAAACGTTTGCATAAGGCGGAGACACTTTTGCTAAAATCGTAATACCTCTGGAACGCAAAGAGATAATCTCACCAATCTTCACATAGTCATGTATAAGATCAATATGTGGTCACACCAAAAAAACTGCGATGATTGACCACTTGGTGGCGCTATATTGCGAAAAAAACACTCAATCACCTGTACAGGGTCACATGGTAGTCCGATTGACCTGAGACTTGTCATGCACGGTCTTTGTCCAAGGGTCCATGATGGTCTATGAGGACATTGGTGTATCTCAAAAAACATGACCGTCATCGGCCAATGAACTTTGAGCATCAATTAGACTAGCTTAACGAAGGTCGATCGGAACGAAACTCGATGGGCGTGTTTGACTCATGGCCCTAGTGGTCTGTCAGAATTTTGAAGAAAATCGGACACTAGTTGGCGCTAACGAGTTTTTTGTGTCTCTACTCACGTGGTGTTTCACGCATCCACAAAATATTGATATCATCTGATAGATCTCCTCATACTGAACAACTTTGCCTCAAGAACCACTGCTGTCAATCAAATTGTTTGTGAAATATTGGAGATTTTTGAAATTTCAAATTTTTCGAACTCGTCATAGGCCGTCAATCTCACTGGCTTGAAAATTCACACGCATCATCTAGGGACACTCAAGGCAAAAAGTTGTCAAAGGATTTTCGATTAGTTAAACCGTTCAGCAGATACAATTTTTCATATATTTCTGATTTGGCCTATTGTGATTAAAATGTCTATATATCTTGTCCAAAAACAAGAAACTTCACAAAACTGTGTAAATGTTAAGAACAAGACATTATGAAGAAACTTGTGAGGTTTCATGTATTTCTGATGCTCGTACGGCTCACAATAAATAATAAACGATCTATATTTTAAAATCTTAGAAAAGCTGTAATACTAGTTTTGTCCACAAGAGAAACGTCACAGATCTGTGAACATGTTAAGAACAAGTCATTTTGAAGAAATGTGTCAGGTCTCATGTATTTCTGATGCTCATAGGGCTCACAATAAATTACAAATGATCTACATTTTAAAATCTTAGAAAAGCTGTAATACTACTTTTGTCCACAAGAGGCACCATCAGGCTAGAAAATCTTTTTATGTGGAGAACAAGTCAGATTGACATAGACTGACATAAACCGACAGAACAGTTCAGATGTTCAGTTCACAATATTAATATCATTTAATCTTCTCAGTCTGAACATCTTTGAAAGATGTCGATTCATTGTTTGCACAGAGTAGAAACTTCACAGAACTGTGCTCATTAGGAAAACTAGTCAGATTGACAAAAAAAGGTCATAACAGTTCAAATGATATGACGTGTAGTGTTAAACATATCCACATTATTATCATTTGATAGATCTTCCCATACTGAAAAAATTTGTAACATGTCTATATATCATTTACACAAACTAGAAACTTCATAAAGCTCTGTTTATGTGGAGAATAAGTCAGATTGACATAGACCGACATACACCGACATAACTGTTCATATGTTCAGTTCACAATGTCAATATCATTCGAACTTCTCATTCTGAACATCTTTGAAAGATGTCTATACATTGTTTACACAAAGTAGAAACTTCACAGAACTGTGCACATTAGGAGAACTAGTCAGATTGACCACAAACCGTCTTGACAGCTCAGATGGTCTTGCGACGTTTGAACCCCGGTCATTGCTGCTTGCAGCTATATTTAGGGGTTCAAACGCGAAGCGTTGAAAACCTATTGTAATTGTTAGGATTTTTATTAGGGGCCAAGCACCGAAGGTGCGGAGGCACCTATTGTTTTTGTTCCGGTTCTTATTATTATTATTAGGGGCCAAGCACCGAAGGTGCGGAGGCACCTATTGTAATCGTTCTCGTTCTTATTATTCTTCCGCTTCTTCTTCCAACACAAGTCAATGGCAGCCCATAGAACCGTATGCAGGAAAATGATGAAATTTGGCACACTCATAGAGGACAGTCCAGTCATTGACCACACCAATTTTGGAGTCTCTACCTCAATCCCTCTAGCGCCACCAACTGTCCAAAGTTACACTTACATTTATGCTAATAACTCTTGAACCATAAGGGCTAGAAACAAAATTCCTTTGTCCACTGATTCCTTGGCTCAAGCCGATTCGATTGCAACCTATGACGTCATTTTCCGTCATGAAAATTTTTCCGCAATTTTGAATTTTATGAAAAACCTACTTTGTCGAACTCCTCCTAGGCCGTTTGTCTGATTTTCACAAAAATTGAACCACATCATCTCCAGACTATGGAGACAAAAAGTTATGAGAATCAAGTTGATTGGTCAAACCGTTTTTGATAAACATGCGAAAGAGTTTGACGAATTTGCCGCAAAAATGAACTTGAGGCTATATCTCCGCAACGCATTTGCATATTCAGACCAAAATCGGTGTGTGTCATAGTAGTCATAATCTGAGGCTACCTGCAGAGTTTTGGCGTACTGCCCCCTAGTGGTCAGGAGATATAAAGAATTGACTTTTTTGCTTATAACTTCTGAACACTTTGGTCAAAAATCATAAAACTGGTCTCTTTAGATTCAGGGCATCATGCTGAGTCATGCGATACCAAATTTTCTCATATCGGCCATTTTGGGTGTCGGCCATTTTGAAATTTGTCATAAAATGCTATATTTTACAAACGCATTGGCGTATCATTACGAAACTCAATATGTGTCTTTGGGACCTTGATTTGAATCTACACCAAAAGTTTCGGGGCAGCGCCACCTTGTGGTCAAAAGTTATAACAAAATTCCCAAAAATGCTAATAACTTTTGATTACATTAAGCTATTTTAAAACAAATGATCTTATTATGTTCCTTGGGTCACGCCGAGAACACAGATACAAAATTTGATATAGTTTGCCTAAATTTCCTGTCCGCCATGTTGTTTTCTTTAAAAACCTACTTTTTCGAACTCCTCCCAGACCGTTTGTCCGATTTTCACCAAAATTGAATCGTATCATCTTCAGACTATGTTGACAAAAAGTTATGGATTTCGTGTCAATAGACAAAACCGTTTTTGTATACCGCAATCACAAATTTGAGGTAGTGATGACAAAATGACTTTAATGCTCTATGTCAGTAATGTTTTGTCCAAATAACACCAAACTTTGCACATTTCATTGTGACATTACTCGGACCACATTCTAACAATTTGGACACAGCGCCATGTATTGGTCCAAAGCGATAAACTATTAAATAAAATTACAGTGTCTGTATTAATGATTTTTCAGCTATTTAGCCTAAAATCATATTAAAATGCATTTAGTTGTTGATTACTTCAATTGCTCTTATGCTGCCGGCCACGTCAATGCCCTGTTTGTGCTTGGCCCCGTCATTGCTGCTTGCAGCTATATTTATTATTATTCTTCTTCCACCCAGAAGTCAATGGCAGCCCATAGAACCATAAATGGGAAAATGATGAAATTTGGCACACACATAGAGGACAGTCCAATCATTGACCACACCAATTTTGGAGTCTCTACCTCAATCCCTCTAGCGCCACCAACTGTCCAAAGTTACACTTACATTTATGCTAATAACTCTTGAACCATAAGGGCTAGAAACAAAATTCTTTTGTCCACTGATTCTTTGGCTCATGCTGATTCGATTGCACCCTATGACGTCATTTTCCGTCATGAAAATTTTTCCGCAATTTTGAATTTTATGAAAAACCTACTTTGTCGAACTCCTCCTAGGCCGTTTGTCTGATTCTCACAAAAATTGAACCACATCATCTCCAGACTATGTAGACAAAAAGTTATGAGAATCAAGTTGATTGGTCAAACCGTTTTTGATAAACTTGCAAAAGATTTCAACGAATTTGACGCAAAAATGAAATTGAGGCTATATCTCCGCAACGCATTTGCGTATTCAGACCAAAATTGGTGTGTGTCATAGTAGTCATGATCTGAGGCTACCTGCAGAGTTTTGGCGCTGTGCCCCCTAGTGGTCAGGAGATATGAAAAAGTTAAATATTTGCTTATAACTTCTGAACGCTTTGGCCAAAAATAATAAAACTGGTCTCTTTAGATTCAGTGCATCATGCCGAGTCGTGCGATACCAAATTTTCCCATATCGGCCATTTTGAGCGTCGGCCATTTTGAATATTGTCATAAATTGCTATATTTAACAAAGATATTGGCGTATCGTTACGAAACTCAATATGTGTCTTCGGCACCTAACCTTGATACGACTCAAAAAGTTTCGAGGCAGCACCATCTTGTGGTCAAAAGTTATAACCAAATTTACAAATATGCTAATAACTTTTGAGTACGTTAACCTATGGTAAAACAAATTATGTTTATACGTTCCTTGGGTCAAACCGAGAACACAGATACCAAATTTGTCATAGTCGGCCAAACTTCGTGTCCACCATGTTGTTTTTCTTTAAAAACCTACTTTTTCGAACTCCTCCCAGACCTTTTGTCCAATTTTCACCAAAATTAAACCACATTATCTCCAGACCATCATGACAAAAAGTTATCTAAAGAAAGTTGATTCGCCAAACCGTTTACGAATAACTCGCGAAAGAATTCGACACAATAGCCATAGAATTGAAAGCGAGGCTATATCTCTGTAACTCATTAGCTTATTCTGACCAAAATAGGTGTGTGTTATGTCAATCATGGTCTGAGGCTACCTGCAGAGTTTTGGCGCTCTGCCCCCTAGTGGTCAGGAGTTATGAAAAACTGACTTTTTTGCCTATAACTTCTGAACCCTTTGGCCAAAAATCATGAAACTGGTCTCTTTAGATCCAGTGGGTCATGCCGAGTCCTGTGATACCAAATATTCCCATATCGGACATTTTGAATGTCTGCCATTTCGATTTTTCTTATAAGATGCTATGTTTAACAAACACATGACTTTAGTGCTCTGTCAGCAATGGTTTACCCAAAGCAAACTTTGCATGTGTCAATGTCACCACACTCTCAATGTACCACATGAATTGACACTACAATTTGGTTAGAGCGCTGCCTGTTGGGTGAATGTGATAAACCATTCAATCGAATTACTAAAGACCGTATTGTTGAATTTTCAGCCATTTAGACTTAAGTCATATTGAAATGTCTTTAGATTCTTACTGCCGTTGGTCTGATGATGCCAGCTATGTCGGCATGACATTTAATGCCCTCCTTGCGCTTGGCCCCGTGATGGCTGCTAGCAGCTATATTTAGGGGCCAAGCATCGAAGGTGCGGAGGCACCTATTGTAATCGTTCTCGTTCTTATTATTAGGGGCCAAGCACCGAAGGTGCGGAGGCACCTATTGTAATCGTTCTCGTTCTTATTATTAGGGGCCAAGCACCGAAGGTGCGGAGGCACCTATTGTGTTTGTTCCGGTTCTTTATTATTATTCCTCTTCTTCTTCTTCTTCCGCCATGGGAGTCTATGGCAAGCCATATACCCGTTTGCAGGAAAATGATAAAATTTGGCACACTGATAGAGGACAAGCCAATCATTGACCATAGCAAATTTGAAGTCTCTAACTCAATGTCTCTAGCGCCACCAACTGTCCAAAGTTGCACTCACGTTTACGTAAATAACTCTTGAACCGTATGTCCTAGAAACAAAATTCTTTCGTCCACTAATTCCTTGGCTCAAGACGATTCGATTGCACCCTATGACGTCATTTTCCGTTATGAAAATTTTCCCGCCATTTTGAATTTTACGAAAAACCTACTTTTTCGAACTCCTCCTAGGCCGTTGGTCCGATTTTCACGAAAATTGAATCACATCATCTCCAGACTATGCGAACAAAAAGTTATTAAAAGAAAGTTGATTTGTCAAACCGTTTACGAATAACTTGCGAAAGAATTCAACAAAATGGCCGCAGAAATGAAAGCGAGGCTTTATCTCCGCAACGCATTAGCGTATTCTGACCAAACTTGGTGTGTGTTATGGCAATGATGGTCTGAGGCTACCTGCAAAGATTTGGCGCTCTGCCCCCTAGTGGTCTGGAGATATGAAAAAGTGAAATATTTGCTTATAACTTCTGAACGCTTCGACCAAAAATCATAAAACTGGTCTCGTTAGATTCAGGGCATCATGCCGAGTCGTGCGATACAAAATTTTCCCATATCGGCCATTTTGAGGGTCGGCGTAACTTAACATAACTTTTGATTACATTAAGCTATTTTAAAACAAATGATCTTATTATGTTCCTTGGGTCACGCCGAGAACACAGATACCAAATTTGACATAGTTTGCCTAAAGTTCCTGTCCGCCATGTTGTTTTCTTCAAAAACCTACTTTTTCTAACTCCTCCCAGACCGTTTGTCCGATTTTCACCAAAATCGAATCATATCATCTTCAGACTGTGTTGACAAAAAGTTATGGATTTCGTGTCAATAGACAAAACCGTTTTTGTATACCGCAATTACAAATTTGAGGTAGTGATGAGAAAATGACTTTAATGCTCTATGTCAGTAATGTTTTGTCCAAATAACACCAAACTTTGCACATTTCATTTTGACATTACTCGGACCACATTCTAACAATTTGGACACAGCGCCATCTATTGGTCCAAAGCGATAAACTATTAAATCAAATTACAGTGTCTGTATTAATGATTTTTCAGCCATTTAGCCTAAAATCCTTTTAAAATGCATTTACTGCAATTGGTCTTTTGCTGCCAGCCACATCAATGCCCTGTTTGTGCTTGGCCCCGTCATTGCTGCTTGTTATTAGGGGTTCAAACGCGAAGCGTTGAAAACCTATTGTAATTGTTAGGATTTTTATTAGGGGTTCAAACGCGAAGCGTTGAAAACCTATTGTAATTGTTAGGATTTTTATTATTATTATTATTATTATTATTATTATTATTATTCTTCTGCCGTAATGCGTCTCGTGCAGACCAAACCGTAAGGTCTAGAGACTTGAAACTTTGTCAGATGGTAGGTCTCAATTTGGGGAGAACGTATCAAAATATGACGCAAATCGGGCAATAGGTGGCGCTACAGCGACTACAAACGCGTACACGCTCATAACTCGTAAACCGTTTGTCGTACACTCAAGTGTCTTATATCCCTGGAATCCTTGGCTCAAGACTTAAAAAATGTATATCTCCGATTTCATTTCCGCCTATAAAAATTTTCCGCCATTTTGAATTTTCTGAAAAAAAATTTTTTCGAACTCCTCATAGGCCGTTTGGCCAAATCATGCAAAATTTCCCACGCATCATCTAGAGACTCTCATGACCAAAAGTTGTCAAAGGAATTTTAATCGGTGATTCACGCTTGCAACAAGACAATAAAACGTTCGCATAAGGCGGAGACACTTTAGCTTAAATCGTAATAGCTCTGGAACGCAAAGAGATAATCTCACCAAACTTCACATAGTCATGTATAAGCTCAATTTGTGGTCACACCAAAAAAACTGCGATGATTGACCACTTGGTGGCGCTATATTGCAAAAAAAACACTCAATCACCTGTACAGGGTCACATGTTAGTCCGATTGACCTGAGACTTGTCATGCACGGTCTTTGTCCAAGGGTCCATGATGGTCTATGAGGACATTGGTGTATCTCAAAAAACATGACCGTCATCGGCCAATGAACTTTGAGCATCAATTAGACTAGCTTAACGAAGGTCGATCGGAACGAAACTCGATGGGCGTGTTTGACTCATGGCCCTAGTGGTCTGTCAGAATTTTGAAGAAAATCGGACACTAGTTGGCGCTAACGAGTTTTTTGCGTCTCTACTCACGTGGTGTTTCACGCATCCACAAAATATTGATATCATCTGATAGGTCTCCTCATACTGAACAACTTTGCCTCAAGAACCACTGCTGTCAATCAAATTGTTTGCGAAATATTGGAGATTTTTGAAATTTCAAATTTTTCGAACTCGTCATAGGCCGTCAATCTCACTGGCTTGAAAATTCACACGCATCATCTAGGGACACTCAAGGCAAAAAGTTGTCAAAGGATTTTCGATTAGTTAAACTGTTCAGCAGATACAATTTTTCAAATATTTCTGGTCTGGCCTATTGTGAGTAAAAAGTCTATATATCTTGTCCACAAACAAGAAACTTCACAAAACTGTTTAAATGTTAAGAACAAGTCATTTTGAAGAAATGTGTGGGGTTTCATGTATTTCTGATGCTCTTAGGGATCACAATAAATTATAAATGATCTATATTTTAAAATCTTAGAAAAGCTGTAATACTAGTTTTGTCCACAAGAGGCACCGTCAGGCTAGGAAATCTTTTTATGTGGAGAACAAGTCAGATTGACATAGACTGACATAAACCGACAGAACAGTTCAGATGTTCAGTTCACAATATTAATATCATTTAATCTTCTTGTGATTAAAATGTCTATATATCTTGTCCACAAACAAGAAACTTCACAAAACTGTGTAAATGTTAAGAACCAGACATTATGAAGAAACTTGTGAGGTTTCATGTATTTCTGATGCTCGTACGGCTCACAATAAATTATAAACCATCTACATTTTAAAATCTTAGAAAAGCTGTAATACTAGTTTTGTCCACAAGAGAAACGTCACAGATCTGTGAACATGTTAAGAACAAGTCATTTTGAAGAAATGTGTCAGGTCTCATGTATTTCTGATGCTCATAGGGCTCACAATAAATTACAAATGATCTACATTTTAAAATCTTAGAAAAGCTGTAATACTACGTTTGTCCACAAGAGGCACCATCAGGCTAGAAAATCTTTTTATGTGGAGAACAAGTCAGATTGACATAGACTGACATAAACCGACAGAACAGTTCAGATGTTCAGTTCACAATATTAATATCATTTAATCTTCTCAGTCTGAACATCTTTGAAAGATGTCTATTCATTGTTTGCACAGAGTAGAAACTTCACAGAACTGTGCTCATTAGGAAAACTAGTCAGATTGACAAAAAAAGGTCATAACAGTTCAAATGATATGACGTGTAGTGTTAAACATATCCACATTGTTATCATTTGATAGATCTTCCCATACTGAAATTTTTTTGTAACGTCTATATATCATTTACACAAACTAGAAACTTCATAAAGCTCTGTTTATGTGGAGAACAAGTCAGATTGACATAGACCGACATAACTGTTCATATGTTCAGTTCACAATGTCAATATCATTTGATCTTCTCATTCTGAACATCTTTGAAAGATGTCTATACATTGTTTACACAAAGTAGAAAATTCACAGAACTGTGCACATTAGGAGAACTAGTCAGATTGACCACAAACCGTCATGACAGCTCAGATGGTCCTGCTACGTTTGAACCCCGGTCATTGCTGCTTGCAGCTATATTTATTATTATTATTATTATTCTTCTGCCGTAATGCGTCTCGTGCAGACCAAACCGTAAGGTCTAGAGACTTGAAAGTTGGTCAGATGGTAGGTCTCAATTTGGGGAGAACGTATCAAAATATGACGCAAATCGGGCAATAGGTGGCGCTACAGCGACTACAAACGCGTACACGCTCATAACTCGTAAACCGTTTGTCGTAGACTCAAGTGTCTTATATCCCTGGAATCCTTGGCTCAAGACTTAAAAAATGTATATCTCCGATTTCATTTCCGCCTATAAAAATTTTCCGCCATTTTGAATTTTCTGAAAAAAAATTTTTTCGAACTCCTCATAGGCCGTTTGTCCAAATCACGCAAAATTTCCCACGCATCATCTAGAAACTCTCATGACCATAAGTTGTCAAAGGAATTTTGATCGGTGATTCACGCTTGCAACAAGCCAATAAAACGTTCGCATAATGCGGAGACACTTTTGCTAAAATCGTAATAGCTCTGGAACGCAAAGAGATAATCTCACCAAACTTCACATAGTCATGTATAAGCTCAATTTGTGGTGACACCAAAAAAACTGCGATGATTGGCCACTTGGTGGCGCTATATTGCGAAAAAAACACTCAATCACCTGTACAGGGTCACATTGTAGTCCGATTGACCTGAGACTTGTCATGCACGGTCTTTGTCCAAGGGTCCATGATCGTCTATGAGGACATTGGTGTGTCTCAAAAAACATGACCGTCATCGGCCAATGAAGTTTGAGCATCAATTAGACTAGCTTTTCGAAGGTCGATCGGAACGAAACTCGATGGGCGTGTTTGACTCATGGCCCTAGTGGTCTGTCAGAATTTTGAAGAAAATCGAACACTAGTTGGCGCTAACGAGTTTTTTGCGTCTTTACTCACGTGGTGTTTCACGCATCCACAAAATATTGAAATCATCTGATAGATCTCCTCATACTGAACAACTTTGCCTCAAGAACCACTGCTGTCAATCAAATTGTTTGCGAAATATTGGAGATTTTTGAAATTTAAACTTTTTCGGCTCACAATAAATTACAAACCATCTACATTTTAAAATCTTAGAAAAGCTGTAATACTACTTTTGTCCACAAGAGGCACCATCAGGCTAGAAAATCTTTTTATGTGGAGAACAAGTCAGATTGACATAGACTGACATAAACCGACAGAACAGTTCAGATGTTCAGTTCACAATATTAATATCATTTAATCTTCTCAGTCTGAACATCTTTGAAAGATGTCTATTCATTGTTTGCACAGAGTAGAAACTTCACAGAACTGTGCTCATTAGGAAAACTAGTCAGAATGACAAAAAAGGTCATAACAGTTAAAATGATATGACGTGTAGTGTTAAACATATCCACATTATTATCATTTGATAGATCTTCCCATACTGAAAAAATTTGTAACATGTCTATATATCATTTACACAAACTAGAAACTTCATAAAGCTCTGTTTATGTGGAGAATAAGTCAGATTGACATAGACCGACATACACCGACATAACTGTTCATATGTTCAGTTCACAATGTCAATATCATTCGATCTTCTCATTCTGAACATCTTTGAAAGATGTCTATACATTGTTTACACAAAGAATAAACTTCACAGAACTGTGCACATTAGGAGAACTAGTCAGATTGACCACAAACCGTCTTGACAGCTCAGATGGTCTTGCGACGTTTGAACCCCGGTCATTGCTGCTTGCAGCTATATTTATTATTATTATTCTTCTGCCGTAATGCGTCTCGTGCAGGCCAAACCGTAAGGTCTAGAGACTTGAAACTTTGTCAGATGGTAGGTCTCAATTTGGGGAGAACGTATCAAAATATGACGCAAATCGGGCTATAGGTGGCGCTACAGCGACTACAAACGCGTACATGTTCATAACTCGTAAACCGTTTGTCGTACACTCAAGTGTCTTATATCTCTGGAATCCTTGGCTCAAAACTTAAAAAATGTATATCTCCGATTTCATTTCCGCCTATAAAAATTTTCCGCCATTTTGATTTTTCTGAAAAAAATTTTTTTCGAACTCCTCATAGGCCGTTTGTCCAAATCACGCAAAATTTCACACACATCATCTAGAGACTCTCATGACCAAAAGTTGTCAAAGGAATTTTGATCGGTGATTCACGCTTGCAACAAGACAATAAAACGTTCGCATAAGGCGGAGACACTTTTGCTAAAATTGTAATAGCTCTGGAACGCAAAGAGATAATCTCACCAAACTTCACATAGTCATGTATAAGCTCAATTTGTGGTCACACCAAAAAAACTGCGATGATTGACCACTTGGTGGCGCTATATTGCGAAAAAAACACTCAATCACCTGTACAGGGTCACATGGTAGTCCGATTGACCTGAGACTTGTCATGCACGGTCTTTGTCCAAGGGTCCATGATGGTCTATGAGGACATTGGTGTATCTCAAAAAACATGATCGTCATCGGCCAATGAACTTTGAGCATCAATTAGACTAGCTTAACGAAGGTCGATCGGAACGAAACTCGATGGGCGTGTTTGACTCATGGCCCTAGTGGTCTGTCAGAATTTTTAAGAAAATCGGACACTAGTTGGCGCTAACAAGTTTTTTGCGTCTCTACTCACGTGGTGTTTCACGCATCCACAAAATATTGATATCATCTGATAGATCTCCTCATACTGAACAACTTTGCCTCAAGAACCACTGCTGTCAATCAAATTGTTTGCGAAATATTGGAGATTTTTGAAATTTCAGATTTTTCGAACTCGTCATAGGCCGTCAATTTCACTGGCTTGAAAATTCACACGCATCATCTAGGGACACTCAAGGCAAAAAGTTGTCAAAGGATTTTCGATTAGTTAAACCGTTCAGCAGATACAATTTTTCATATATTTCTGATTTGGCCTATTGTGATTAAAATGTCTATATATCTTGTCCAAAAACAAGAAACTTCACAAAACTGTGTAAATGTTCAGAACAAGACATTATGAAGAAACTTGTGAGGTTTCATGTATTTCTGATGCTCGTACGGCTCACAATAAATTATAAACACTCTATATTTTAAAATCTTAGAAAAGCTGTAATACTAGTTTTGTCAACAAGAGAAACGTCACAGAACTGTGAACATGTTAAGAACAAGTCATTTTGAAGAAATGTGTCAGGTCTCATGTATTTCTGATGCTCATAGGGCTCACAATAAATTATAAACCATCTTTATTTTAAAATCTTAGAAAAGTTGTAATACTACTTTTGTCCACAAGAGGCACCATCAGGCTAGAAAATCTTTTTATGTGGAGAACAAGTCAGATTGACATAGACTGACATAAACCGACAGAACAGTTCAGATGTTCAGTTCACAATATTAATATCATTTAATCTTCTCAGTCTGAACATCTTTGAAAGATGTCTATTCATTGTTTGCACAGAGTAGAAACTTCACAGAACTTTAGGAGAACTAGTCAGATTGACCACAAACCGTCTTGACAGCTCAGATGGTCTTGCGACGTTTGAACCCCGGTCATTGCTGCTTGTTATTAGGGGTTCAAACGCGAAGCGTTGAAAACCTATTGTAATTGTTAGGATTTTTATTAGGGGTTCAAACGCGAAGCGTTGAAAACCTATTGTAATTGTTAGGATTTTTATTATTAGGGGTTCAAACGCGAAGCGTTGAAAACCTATTGTATTTGTTAAGATTTTTATTATTATTAGGGGTTCAAACGCGTAGCGTTGAATACCTATTGTATCTGTTAGGATTTTTATTATTATTCTTCTGCCGTACTTCCGATCGTGCAGACCAAACCGTAAGGTCTAGAGACTTGAAACCTGGCCAGATGGTAGGTCTCAATTTGGGGGGAACGTATCAAAACATGACGCAAATCGGCCTATAGGGGGCGCTACAGCGATCAAAATAGCTAAATCGCTAATAACTCCTAGACCGTTTGTCCTACACTCAAGTGTCTTATATCTCTGGAATCCTTGGCTCAAGACGAACAAAATGTATATCTCCGATTTCATTTCCGTCTAGAAAAATTTTCCGCCATTTTGAATTTTCTGAAAAAAAATTTTTCCGAACTCCTCATAGGCCGTTTGTCCAAATCACGTGAAACTTCACACGCATCATCTAGAGACTTTCCTGACCAAAAGTTATTCAAAGAATTTTGATCAGTGATTCACGCTCGCAACAGGATGTCCAAACGTCTGAGTAGGGCGGAGCCTCTTTTGCTAAAATCATAATAATTCTGGAACGCAAAGAGATAATCTCACCAAACTTGAAATACTCATGTATGAGCTAGTTTTGTGGTCACGCTAAAAAATCTGCAACGATTGACCACTTGGTGGCGCTATATTATGAAAAAAACACTAAAACATTTGTACATGTGCACTCGTTAGTCCGATTGACTTGAAACTTGTCATGCATGGTCTTTGTCCAATGACCCATGATGATCTATGAGGATATTGGCGTATCTCAAAAAACATGGCTGTCATCGGCCAATGAAGTTTGAGCATCAATTAGACCAACTTAACGAACCTTGATCGGAATGAAACTTGATGAGTGTGTTTGACTCATGGCCCTAGAGGTCTGTCAGAATTTTTAAAGAAATCAGCCACTAGTTGGCGCTAACGAGTTTTTTTGCATCTCTAATCACGTGGTGTTTCACACATCCTCACAATATTGATATCATCTGTTAGATCGTCTCATACTGAGCAACTTTGCCTCAAGAACCACTGCTGTAAATCGAATTGTTAGCGAAATATTGGAGATTTTAGAAAATTAAAATTTTTCGAACTAGTCATAGGCCGTCGATACGATTGGCTTGAAAATTCACACGCATCATCTAGGGGCACTCAAGGCAAAAAGTTATTCAAAGAATTTCGATCAGTTAAACCGTTCAGCAGATACAATTTTTCATATATTTCTGATTTGGCCTATTGTGATTAAAATGTCTATATATCTTGTGCACAAACAAAAAACGTCACAGAACTGTGAACATGTTAAGAACAAGTCATTTTGAAGAAGTGTGTCTGGTTTCATGAATTTCTGATGCTCATAGGGCTCACAATAAATTATAAACTATCTATATTTAAAAATCTCAGTAAAGCTGTAATACTAGTTTTGTCCACAAGAGGCACCGTCAGGCTAGGAAATCTTTTTATTCCAATTTCAGTTAGAAGAATCTTTGCTCACATCTTGTTTCACACATCCACACTATTTTAGTATTTGATAGATCTTTCCATACTGAATAAAAACCAATTAAAACTGAAAAAAATGATGGCTGTAATATTACTTGTCCACAAGAGGGAGCCACAGGATAAGAAATCTTTTTATTCCAATTTCTGAATTTGTTTTTCTTTTAAAACCCCTTCAGACCTGAAATAGGTCCCAGGTAAAAAAAAAAAAAAAAAAAAAAAATACCATTAAATTAGGCATAAATTAAGGAGTCAAAAAAAAAAAATCATAACTCCTTCATAGAAAATTTTGATGTCCATTGTAATGGACATCAGGACGAAAGCGTTGTAAATCAGATTGCTATAAAGTCCTATAGACAATTAAAAAATTTGATATAATTTTTTTTTTTTTTTTTACATTTCCAGGTCAAGAACCTGAACAATATAACATTTCAACTTTTTTTTTTTTTGTACAGATTTGCACATTTTTAACAAAATACACCTCTCATAGGAAATGCATTGGGAGTCTGCAAACAGTGACTTTACACACACACATAGGCTGTGTGTTTCTTTCCAGGTATTCCCAAGTGGCACAGAGCAGTAGTGCATCTTGCACTGATCACAGAATTGTATACTCTGCATATTTGGCTCTTGAGACAATAATAGCCCATTCTGTCAATCTTAGAGCTGTTGGCCACTTTTAGATGGATTGTCCACCCCATCTGGTGGGGATTTCACAACATTACACCACTGTTTTTTATTTTTTTATTTTTTTTCATATGCCCCCCACTGGCCATAACAGCAAATAACATTATGATACCACATTAGGACATCTGTACAATACCTGTAAACATTTTTTTTTGTGGATATTGTATTTATTAGGTCCTACAGATCCCAAATAGCAAGAAACATTATAAAATGCACAGATAGATATGCAAAGAGGATCTATAATAAATCTCAATATGCATATCTGAATGGGTATTGATTAGGTGACACTGAGACCTGCTGTCCATTACAATGGACATGCATTTTTCAAAAAATCCTGAGAAAAAACTTGCAGGTCTCCAATCGATTTTTTACTTTTATTAGTAAGTTAAATCTCTCTATTTTACATACCAACTGTGAAATTTTGGCAAACATTTCAAAGATTGAAAATATAACTGTAGAAAATGCAGCTTCCTTCTGTAGGTGAAAAACGGCGCCCCCGTGCTTCACTTCAAATGTTGTGGGTTTTTAAAAATTTCCACATCCAGAACTTTACTGCCATCTAGAGGATGACAAGGGTCCAATCTCTTGGGGTGCATGCTTTAAATTAGGAAAAATGCTCAAAAAGTAATTAAAAAAAAGGGGCGTGAAATGTCATGTCCATTGTAATGGACACCAGGTCTGAAGGGGTTTTAATATGTGAACAATTTCTAAACTGACTGTCACGGTACACTCGTTTATTCGATTGACTTGAAACTTGTCATGCACTGTCCTTATCCAAGGGTCCATGATGGTCTATGAAGATATTGGCATATCTCAAAAAACATGGCCGTCATCGGCCAATGAAGTTTGAGCATCAATTAGACCAACTTAACAAAGGTCGATTGCAACGAAACTTGATGGGAGTGTTTGGATGAAATATGGTGCTAAACACAACTACACAATATTAATATTGTTTGATAAATCTCCTCATAATGAACAACTCATCACCAACTGAAAGATGATGGCTGTCATATTATTTTTGTCCACAATAGGGAACCACAGGATAAGAAATCTTTTTTATGTATATATGGATATAAAATTCACACTTTCGCTAAAATCTTAATAACTCTGGATTGCAAAGAGATAATCTCACCAAACTTGAAATACTCATGTAAGAGCTCATTTTGTGGTAACACTAAAAAATCTGCAACGATTGACCACTTGGTGGCGCTATATTATGAAGAAAACACTAAAACATCTGTACATGTGCACTTGTTAGTCCGATTGACTTCAAACTTGTCATGCACGTTCTTTGTCCAATGGGCCTTGATGGTCTTGCTAAGTTTGAACCCCGGTGATTGCTGCTTGCAGCTATATTTAGGGGTTCAAACGCGAAGCGTTGAAAACCTATTGTATTTGTTAAGATTTTTAGGGGTTCAAACGCGAAGCGTTGAAAACCTATTGTATTTGTTAAGATTTTTATTATTATTATTATTATTATTATTATTATTATTATTATTATTATTATTATTCTGTCGAACTTCCGATCGTGCAGACCAAACCGTAAGGTCTAGAGACTTGAAAGTTGGCCAGATGGTAGGTCTCAATTTGGGGGGAACGTATCAAAACATGACGCAAATCGGCCTATAGGTGGCGCTACAGCCACTAAAAACGCGTACACGCTCATAACTCGTAAACCGTTTGTCCTACACTAAAGTGTCTTATATCCCTGGAATCCTTGGCTCAAGACTTAAAAAATGTATATCTCCGATTTCATTTCCGTCTATAAAAATTTTCCGCCATTTTGAATTTTCTGAAAAAAAAATTTTTCGAACTCCTCATAGAGCGTTTGTCCAAATCACGCGAAACTTCACACGCATCATCTAGAGACTCTCCTGACCAAAAGTTATTCAAATAATTTTGATCAGTGATTCACGCTCGCAACAGGACGTCCAAACGTCTGAATAGGGCGGAGCCTCTTTCGCTAAAATCGTAATAACTCTGAAACGCAAAGAGATAATCTCACCAAACTTCAAATACTCATGTATGAGCTAGTTTTGTGGTCACGCTAAAAAACCTGGAACGATTGACCACTTGGTGGCGCTATATTACAAAAAAACACTAAAACATCTGTACATGTGCACTCGTTATTCCGATTGACTTCAAACTTGTCATACACGGTCTTTGTCCAATGAGCCATGATGATTTAAGAGGATATTGGCATATCTCAAAAAACATGGCCGTCATCGGCCAATGAAGTTTGAGCATCAATTAGACCAACTTAACGAACTTCAATCGGAACGAAACTCGATGAGCGTATTTGACTCATAGTCCTAGAGGTCTGTCAGAATTTTTTTTTAAATCGGCCACTAGTTGGCGCTAACGAGTTTTTTGCGTCTCTACTCACGTGTTGTTTCACACATCCTCACAATATTGATATCATCTGTTAGATCTCCTCATACTGAGCAACTTTGCTTCAAGAACCACTGCTGTAAATCAAATTGTTAGCGAAATATTGGAGATTTTAGAAAATTAAAATTTTTCGAACTAGTCATAGGCCGTCAATACGATTGGCTTGAAAATTCACACACATCATCTAGGGACACTCAAGGCAAAAAGTTATTCAAAGAATTTCGATCAGTTTAACCGTTCAGCAGATACAATTTTTCATATATTTCTGATTTGGTCTATTGTGATTAAAATGTCTATATATCTTGTGCACAAACAAAAAATGTCACAGAACTGTGAACATGTTAAGAACAAGTCATTTTGAAGAAGTGTGTCTGGTTTCATGTATTTCTGATGCTCATACGGCTCACAATAAATTATAAACTACCTATACTTTAAAATCTCAGTAAAGCTGTAATACTAGTTTTGTCCACAAGAGGCACCGTCAGGCTAGGAAATCTTTTTATTCTATTTTCAGTTAGCAGACTCTCTATTCACATCTTGTTTCACACATCCACACAATATTAATATTTGATAGATCTTCTAATATTGAGTAACCCATTAAAACTGAAAGATGATGGCTGTAATATTACTTGTCCACAAGAGGGAGCCACAGGATAAGACATCGTTTTATTCCAATTTCTGAATTTGTTTTCTTTTAATATGTGAACAATTTCTAAATTGGCTTTCACGGTACACTCGTTTATTCAATTGACTTGAAACTTGTCATGCACGGTCTTTATCCAAGGGTCCATGATGTTCTAAGAGAATATTGGCATATCTCAAAAAACATGGCCGTCATCAGCCAATGAAGTTTGAGCATCAATTAGACCAACTTAACACTTTTGCTAAAATTGTAATAACTCTGGAGTGCAAAGAGATAATCTCACCAAACTTGAAATACTCATGTAAGAGCTTATTTTGTGGTCAAACTAAAACATCTGCAACGATTGACCACTTGGTGGCGCTATATTATGAAAAAAAACTCAAAAACATCTGTACATGTGCACTCGTTAGTCCGATTAACTTCAAACTTGTCATGCACGTGGAGAACAAGTCAGATTGACATAGACTGACATAACAGTTCAGATGACATGACATGTTGTGTTAAACACATTCACACTATATTTATATCATTTGATAGATCTTCTCATACTGAACAAACTTCATAAAACTGTGATTATGTGGCGAACAGGTCAAATTGACATAAACTGACATAACAGATCATATGACGTGTTAAGCACATCAACACAATACTGAAATCATTTGATAGATCTCATTCTGAACAACTGTAATATGTCTACATATGGTTTTCAGAAAGTAAAAACTTCACAAAAAGCAGTTTATGTGGAGAACAAGTCAGAATTACATACATTGACTGACATAAGCTGACAACAGATCAGATGACGTGTGGTGTTAAATATCCACACAAAAAAATCGGTATAATTTGATAGATCTTCTTATTCTGAACATCTTTGATGTTTATACATTGTTTGCACAACCTAGAAACTTCACAGAACTGTGCACATTAGGAGAACTACTCAAATTGACAAAAAATCGTCATAACCGCTCAGATGAACTTGCGACGTTTGAACCCCGTTGATTGATGCTTGCAGCTATATTTATTATTATTATTAGGGGTTCAAACGCGTAGCGTTGAATACCTATTGTATCTGTTAGGATTTTTATTATTATTCTTCTGCCGTACTTCCGATCGTGCAGACCAAACCGTAAGGTCTAGAGACTTGAAACCTGGCCAGATGGTAGGTCTCAATTTGGGGGGAACGTATCAAAACATGACGCAAATCGGCCTATAGGGGGCGCTACAGCGATCAAAATAGCTAAATCGCTAATAATTCCTAGACCGTTTGTCCTACACTCAAGTGTCTTATATCTCTGGAATCCTTGGCTCAAGACGAACAAAACGTATATCTCCGATTTCATTTCTGTCTAGAAAAATTTTCCGCCATTTTGAATTTTCTGAAAAAAAAATTTTTCGAACTCCTCATAGGCCGTTTGTCCAAATCACGTGAAACTTCACACGCATCATCTAGAGACTCTCATGACCAAAAGTTATTCAAAGAATTTTGATCAGTGATTCACGCTCGCAACAGGACGTCCAAACGTCTGAGTAGGGCGGAGCCTCTTTTGCTAAAATCATAATAATTCTGGAACGCAAAGAGATAATCTCACCAAACTTGAAATACTCATGTATGAGCTAGTTTTGTGGTCACACTAAAAAATCTGCAACGATTGACCACTTGGTGGCGCTATATTATGAAAACAAGACTAAAACATTTGTACATGTGCACTCGTTAGTCCAATTGACTTGAAACTTCTCATGCATAGTCTTTGTCCAATGACCCATGATGATCTATGAGGATATTGGCGTATCTCAAAAAACATGGCTGTCATCGGCCAATGAAATTTGAGCATCAATTAGACCAACTTAACGAACCTTGATCGGAATGAAACTCGATGAGCGTGTTTGACTCATGGCCTTAGAGGTCTGTCAGAATTTTTAAAGAAATCAGCCACTAGTTGGCGCTAACGAGTTTTTTTGCATCTCTAATCACGTGGTGTTTCACACATCCTCACAATATTGATATCATCTGTTAGATCGTCTCATACTGAGCAACTTTGCCTCAAGAACCACTGCTGTAAATCGAATTGTTAGCGAAATATTGGAGATTTTAGAAAATTAAAATTTTTCGAACTAGTCATAGGCCGTCGATACGATTGGCTTGAAAATTCACACGCATCATCTAGGTGCACTCAAGGCAAAAAGTTATTCAAAGAATTTCGATCAGTTAAACCGTTCAGCAGATACAATTTTTCATATATTTCTGATTTGGCCTATTGTGATTAAAATGTCTATATATCTTGTGCACAAACAAAAAACGTCACAGAACTGTGAACATGTTAAGAACAAGTCATTTTGAAGAAGTGTGTCTGGTTTCATGTATTTCTGATGCTCATAGGGCTCACAATAAATTATAAACTATCTATATTTAAAAATCTCAGTAAAGCTGTAATACTAGTTTTGTCCACAAGAGGCACCGTCAGGCTAAGAAATCTTTTTATTCCAATTTCAGCTAGAAGAATCTTTGCTTACATCTTGTTTCACACATCAACACTATTTTAGCATTTGATAGATCTTTCCATACTGAATAAAAACCAATTAAAACTGAAAAAATGATGGCTAAAATATTACTTGTCCACAAGAGGGAGCCACAGGATAAGAAATCTTTTTATTCCAATTTCTGAATTTGTTTTTCTTTTAAAACCCCTTCAGACCTGAAATAGGTCCCAGGTAAAAAAAAATAGAATAAAATAAAATACAATTAAATTAGGCATAAATTAAGGAGTCAAAAAAAAAAAAATTCATAACTCCTTCATAGAAATTTTTGATGTCCATTGTAATGGACATCAGAACTAAAGCGTTGTAAATCAGATTGCTATAAAGTCCTATAGAAAATTAAAAAATTTGATATAATTTTTTTTTTTTTTTTTTTACATTTCTAGGTCAAGAACCTGAACAATATAACATTTCAACTTTAATTTTTTTTTGTACAGATTTGCATATTTTTAACAAAATACACCTCTCATAGGAAATGCATTGGGAGACTGCAAACAGTGACTTTACACACACACATAGGCTGTGTGTTCCTTTCCAGGTATTCCCAAGTGGCACAGAGCAGTAGTGCATCTTGCACCGATCACAGAATTGTATACTCTGCATATTACATTTTTTCACAAATGTAGTATTACTGTGATAACTGTATTTTTTTATCTCATATCTCATATCTCAGAACATTACATATTTGGCTCTTGAGACAATAATAGCCCATTCTGTCAATCTTAGAGCTGTTGGCCACTTTTAGATGGAGTGTCCACCCCATCTGGTGGGGATTTCACAACATTACACCACTGTTTTTTATTTATTTATTTATTTTTCATATGCCCCCCACTGGCCATAACAGCAAATAACATTATGATACCACATTAGGACATCTGTACAATACCTGTAAACATTTTTTTTTTGTGGATATTGTATTTATTAGGTCCTACAGATCCCAAATAGCAAGAAAAATTATAAAATGCACAGATAGATATGCAAAGAGGATCTATAATAAATTTCAATATGCATATCTGAATGGGCATTGACTGAATGGGCATTGAATGGGTATTGACAATACCTGTAAACGTTTTTTTGTGGATATTGTATTTATTAGGTCCTACAGATCCCAAAAAGCAAGAAAAATTATAAAATGCACAGATAGATATGCAAAGAGGATCTATAATAAATCTCAATATGCATATCTGAATGGGCATTGATTAGGTGACACTGAGACCTGCTGTCCATTACAATGGACATGCATTTTTCAAAAAATCCTGAGAAAAAACTTGCTGGTCTCCAATCGATTTTTTACTTTTATTAGTAAGTTAAATCTCTCTATTTTACATACCAACTGTGAAATTTTGGCAAACATTTCAAAGATTGAAAATATAACTGTAGAAAATGCAGCTTCCTTCTGTAGGTGAAAAACGGCGCCCCCGTGCTTCACTTCAAATGTTGTGGGTTTTTAAAAATTTCCACATCCAGAACTTTACTGCCATCTAGAGGATGACAAGGGTCCAATCTCTTGGGGTGCATGCTTTAAATTAGGAAAAATGCTCAAAAAGTAAAAAAAAAAAAAAAGGGGCGTGAAATGTCATGTCCATTGTAATGGACACCAGGTCTGAAGGGGTTTTAATATGTGAACAATTTCTAAATTGACTGTCACGGTACACTCGTTTATTCGATTGACTTGAAACTTGTCTTGCACTGTCCTTATCCAAGGGTCCATGATGGTCTATGAAGCTATTGGCATATCTCAAAAAACATGGCCGGCATCGGCCAATGAAGTTTGAGCATCAATTAGACCAACTTAACAAAGGTCGATTGCAACGAAACTTGATGGGAGTGTTTGGATGAAATATGGTGCTAAACACAACTACACAATATTAAAATTGTTTGATAAATCTCCTCATAATGAACAACTCATTACCACCTGAAAGTTGATGGCTGTCATATTATTTTTGTCCACAATAGGGAACCACAGGATAAGAAATCTTTTTAATGTATATATGGATATAAAATTCACACTTTCGCTAAAATCTTAATAACTCTGGATTGCAAAGAGATAATCTCAGCAAACTTGAAATACTCATGTAAGAGCTCATTTTGTGGTAACACTAAAAAATCTGCAACGATTGACCACTTGGTGGCGCTATATTATGAAAAAAACACTAAAATATATGTACATGTGCACTTGTTAGTCCGATTGACTTCAAACTTGTCATGCACGTTCTTTGTCCAATGGGCCATGATGGTCTTGCTAAGTTTGAACCCCGGTGATTGCTGCTTGCAGCTATATTTATTAGGGGTTCAAACGCGAAGCGTTGAAAACCTATTGTAATCGTTAAGATTTTTATTATTATTATTATTCTGTCGAACTTCCGATCGTGCAGACCAAACTGTAAGGTCTAGAGACTTGAAAGTTGGCCAGATGGTAGGTCTCAATTTGGGGGGAACGTATCAAAACATGACGCAAATCGGCCTATAGGTGGCGCTACAGCCACTTAAAACGCGTAATCACTTATAACTCGTAAACCGTTTGTCCTATACTAAAGTGTCTTATATCTCTGAAATCCTTGGCTCAAGACTTAAAAAATGTATATCTCCGATTTCATTTCCGTCTATAAAAATTTTCCGCCATTTTGAATTTTCTGAAAAAAAATTTTTTCGAACTCCTCATAGACCGTTTGTCCAAATCATGCGAAACTTCACACGCATCATCTAGAGAATCTCCTGACCAAAAGTTGTTCAAAGAATTTTGATCAGTGATTCACGCTCGCAACAGGACGTCCAAACGTCTGAATAGGGCGGAGCCTATTTTGTTAAAATCGTAATAATTCTGGAACGCAAAGAGATAATCTCACCAAACTTGAAACACTCATGTATGAGCTAGTTTTGTGGTCACCCTAAAAAAGCTGCAACGATTCACCACTTGGTGGCGCTATATTACGAAAAAAACACAAAAACATCTGTACATGTGCACTCGTTAATCCGATTTACTTCAAACTTGTCATGCACGGTCTTTGTCCAATGGGCCATGATGGTCTATGAGGATATTGGCGTATCTCAAAAAACATGGCCGTTATCGGCCAATGAAGTTTAAGCATAAATTAGACCAGCTTAACGAACTTTGATCGGAACGAAACTCGATGATCGTATTTGACTCATAGCCCTAAAGGTCAGTCACAAATTTTAAAGAAATCGGCCACTAGTTGGCGCTAACGAGTTTTTTGCGTCTCTACTCATGTGGTGTTTCACACATCCTCACAATATTGATATCACCTGTTAGATCTCCTCATACTGAGCAACTTTGCTTCAAGAACCACTGCTGTCAATCAAATTGTTTTTGAAATATTGGAGATTTTAGAAAATTAAAATTTTTCGAACTAGTCATAGGGCGTCAATACGATTGGCTTGAAAATTCACACACATCATCTAAGGACACTCAAGGCAAAAAGTTATTCAAAGAATTTCGATCAGTTAAACCGTTCAGCAGATACAATTTTTCATATATTTCTGATTTGGTCTATTGTGATTAAAATGTCTATATATCTTGTGCACAAACAAAAAACATCACAGAACTGTGAACTTGTTAAGAACACGTCATTTTGAAGAAATGTGTCAGGTTTCATGTATTTTTGATGCTCATAGGGCTCACAATAAATTATAAACTATCTATATTTTAAAATCTCAGTAAAGCTGTAATATTAGTTTTGTCCACAAGAGGCACCATCAGGCTAGGAAATCTTTTTATTCCAATTTCAGTTAGAAGAATCTTTGCTCACATCTTGTTTCACACATCCACACTATTTTAGTATTTGATAGATCTTCCCATTCTGCATAATAACCAATTTACACTGAAAAATTATGGCTGTAATATTACTTGTCCACAAGAGGGAGCCACAGGATAAGAAATCTTTTTATTCCAATTTCTGAATTTGTTTTTCTTTTAATATGTGAACAATTTCTAAATTGGCTGTCACAGTACACTCGTTTATTCGATTGACTTGAAACTTGTCATGCACGGTCTTTATCCAAGGGTCCATGATGATCTATGAAGATATTGCCATATCTCAAAAAACATGGCCGTCATCGACCAATGAAGTTTGACCATCAATTAGACCAACTTAACAAAGGTCAATTGCAACGAAATTTGATGGGAGTGTTTGGATGACTTGTGGTGCTAAAAACAACCACACAATATTATTATAATTTGATAAATCTCCTCATAATGAAAAATTCATTACCAACTACAAGAGGGAACCACAGGAAAAGTATATAAGTATATTTTTTTATGTATATGTGGAAATAAAATTCAAACTTTCGCTAAATTCATACTTCAAACTTGTCATGCACGTGGAGAACAAGTCAGATTGACATAGACTGACATAACAGTTCAGATGACATGACATGTTGTGTTAAACACATTCACACTATATTTATATCATTTGATAGATCTTCTCATACTGAACAAACTTCATAAAACTGTGATTATGTGGCGAACAGGTCAAATTGACATAAACTGACATAACAGATCATATGACGTGTTAAGCACATCAACACAATACTGAAATCATTTGATAGATCTCATTCTGAACAACTGTAATATGTCTACATATGGTTTTCAGAAAGTAAAAACTTCACAAAAAGCAGTTTATGTGGAGAACAAGTCAGAATTACATACATTGACTGACATAAGCTGACAACAGATCAGATGACGTGTGGTGTTAAATATCCACACAAAAAAATCGGTATAATTTGATAGATCTTCTTATTCTGAACATCTTTGATGTTTATACATTGTTTGCACAACCTAGAAACTTCACAGAACTGTGCACATTAGGAGAACTACTCAAATTGACAAAAAATCGTCATAACCGCTCAGATGAACTTGCGACGTTTGAACCCCGTTGATTGATGCTTGCAGCTATATTTATTATTATTATTATTATTATTATTCTGTCGAACTTCCGATCGTGCAGACCAAACCGTAAGGTCTAGAGACTTGAAAGTTGGCCAGATGGTAGGTCTCAATTTGGGGGGAACGTATCAAAACATGACGCAAATCGGCCTATAGGTGGCGCTACAGCCACTAAAAACGCGTACACGCTCATAACTCGTAAACCGTTTGTCCTACACTAAAGTGTCTTATATCCCTGGAATCCTTGGCTCAAGACTTAAAAAATGTATATCTCCGATTTCATTTCCGTCTATAAAAATTTTCCGCCATTTTGAATTTTCTGAAAAAAAATTTTTTCGAACTCCTCATAGAGCGTTTGTCCAAATCACGCGAAACTTCACACGCATCATCTAGAGACTCTCCTGACCAAAAGTTATTCAAATAATTTTGATCAGTGATTCACGCTCGCAACAGGACGTCCAAACGTCTGAATAGGGCGGAGCCTCTTTCGCTAAAATCGTAATAACTCTGAAACGCAAAGAGATAATCTCACCAAACTTCAAATACTCATGTATGAGCTAGTTTTGTGGTCACGCTAAAAAACCTGGAACGATTGACCACTTGGTGGCGCTATATTACAAAAAAACACTAAAACATCTGTACATGTGCACTCGTTATTCCGATTGACTTCAAACTTGTCATGCACGGTCTTTGTCCAATGAGCCATGATGATTTAAGAGGATATTGGCATATCTCAAAAAACATGGCCGTCATCGGCCAATGAAGTTTGAGCATCAATTAGACCAACTTAACGAACTTCAATCGGAACGAAACTCGATGAGCGTATTTGACTCATAGTCCTAGAGGTCTGTCAGAATTTTTTTTTAAATCGGCCACTAGTTGGCGCTAACGAGTTTTTTGCGTCTCTACTCACGTGTTGTTTCACACATCCTCACAATATTGATATCATCTGTTAGATCTCCTCATACTGAGCAACTTTGCTTCAAGAACCACTGCTGTAAATCAAATTGTTAGCGAAATATTGGAGATTTTAGAAAATTAAAATTTTTCGAACTAGTCATAGGCCGTCAATACGATTGGCTTGAAAATTCACACACATCATCTAGGGACACTCAAGGCAAAAAGTTATTCAAAGAATTTCGATCAGTTTAACCGTTCAGCAGATACAATTTTTCATATATTTCTGATTTGGTCTATTGTGATTAAAATGTCTATATATCTTGTGCACAAACAAAAAATGTCACAGAACTGTGAACATGTTAAGAACAAGTCATTTTGAAGAAGTGTGTCTGGTTTCATGTATTTCTGATGCTCATACGGCTCACAATAAATTATAAACTACCTATACTTTAAAATCTCAGTAAAGCTGTAATACTAGTTTTGTCCACAAGAGGCACCGTCAGGCTAGGAAATCTTTTTATTCTATTTTCAGTTAGCAGACTCTCTATTCACATCTTGTTTCACACATCCACACAATATTAATATTTGATAGATCTTCTAATATTGAGTAACCCATTAAAACTGAAAGATGATGGCTGTAATATTACTTGTCCACAAGAGGGAGCCACAGGATAAGACATCGTTTTATTCCAATTTCTGAATTTGTTTTCTTTTAATATGTGAACAATTTCTAAATTGGCTTTCACGGTACACTCGTTTATTCAATTGACTTGAAACTTGTCATGCACGGTCTTTATCCAAGGGTCCATGATGTTCTAAGAGAATATTGGCATATCTCAAAAAACATGGCCGTCATCAGCCAATGAAGTTTGAGCATCAATTAGACCAACTTAACACTTTTGCTAAAATTGTAATAACTCTGGAGTGCAAAGAGATAATCTCACCAAACTTGAAATACTCATGTAAGAGCTTATTTTGTGGTCAAACTAAAACATCTGCAACGATTGACCACTTGGTGGCGCTATATTATGAAAAAAAACTCAAAAACATCTGTACATGTGCACTCGTTAGTCCGATTAACTTCAAACTTGTCATGCACGTGGAGAACAAGTCAGATTGACATAGACTGACATAACAGTTCAGATGACATGACATGTTGTGTTAAACACATTCACACTATATTTATATCATTTGATAGATCTTCTCATACTGAACAAACTTCATAAAACTGTGATTATGTGGCGAACAGGTCAAATTGACATAAACTGACATAACAGATCATATGACGTGTTAAGCACATCAACACAATACTGAAATCATTTGATAGATCTCATTCTGAACAACTGTAATATGTCTACATATGGTTTTCAGAAAGTAAAAACTTCACAAAAAGCAGTTTATGTGGAGAACAAGTCAGAATTACATACATTGACTGACATAAGCTGACAACAGATCAGATGACGTGTGGTGTTAAATATCCACACAAAAAAATCGGTATAATTTGATAGATCTTCTTATTCTGAACATCTTTGATGTTTATACATTGTTTGCACAACCTAGAAACTTCACAGAACTGTGCACATTAGGAGAACTACTCAAATTGACAAAAAATCGTCATAACCGCTCAGATGAACTTGCGACGTTTGAACCCCGTTGATTGATGCTTGCAGCTATATTTATTATTATTATTATTATTATTCTGTCGAACTTCCGATCGTGCAGACCAAACCGTAAGGTCTAGAGACTTGAAAGTTGGCCAGATGGTAGGTCTCAATTTGGGGGGAACGTATCAAAACATGACGCAAATCGGCCTATAGGTGGCGCTACAGCCACTAAAAACGCGTACACGCTCATAACTCGTAAACCGTTTGTCCTACACTAAAGTGTCTTATATCCCTGGAATCCTTGGCTCAAGACTTAAAAAATGTATATCTCCGATTTCATTTCCGTCTATAAAAATTTTCCGCCATTTTGAATTTTCTGAAAAAAATTTTTTCGAACTCCTCATAGAGCGTTTGTCCAAATCACGCGAAACTTCACACGCATCATCTAGAGACTCTCCTGACCAAAAGTTATTCAAATAATTTTGATCAGTGATTCACGCTCGCAACAGGACGTCCAAACGTCTGAATAGGGCGGAGCCTCTTTCGCTAAAATCGTAATAACTCTGAAACGCAAAGAGATAATCTCACCAAACTTCAAATACTCATGTATGAGCTAGTTTTGTGGTCACGCTAAAAAACCTGGAACGATTGACCACTTGGTGGCGCTATATTACAAAAAAACACTAAAACATCTGTACATGTGCACTCGTTATTCCGATTGACTTCAAACTTGTCATGCACGGTCTTTGTCCAATGAGCCATGATGATTTAAGAGGATATTGGCATATCTCAAAAAACATGGCCGTCATCGGCCAATGAAGTTTGAGCATCAATTAGACCAACTTAACGAACTTCAATCGGAACGAAACTCGATGAGCGTATTTGACTCATAGTCCTAGAGGTCTGTCAGAATTTTTTTTTAAATCGGCCACTAGTTGGCGCTAACGAGTTTTTTGCGTCTCTACTCACGTGTTGTTTCACACATCCTCACAATATTGATATCATCTGTTAGATCTCCTCATACTGAGCAACTTTGCTTCAAGAACCACTGCTGTAAATCAAATTGTTAGCGAAATATTGGAGATTTTAGAAAATTAAAATTTTTCGAACTAGTCATAGGCCGTCAATACGATTGGCTTGAAAATTCACACACATCATCTAGGGACACTCAAGGCAAAAAGTTATTCAAAGAATTTCGATCAGTTTAACCGTTCAGCAGATACAATTTTTCATATATTTCTGATTTGGTCTATTGTGATTAAAATGTCTATATATCTTGTGCACAAACAAAAAATGTCACAGAACTGTGAACATGTTAAGAACAAGTCATTTTGAAGAAGTGTGTCTGGTTTCATGTATTTCTGATGCTCATACGGCTCACAATAAATTATAAACTACCTATACTTTAAAATCTCAGTAAAGCTGTAATACTAGTTTTGTCCACAAGAGGCACCGTCAGGCTAGGAAATCTTTTTATTCTATTTTCAGTTAGCAGACTCTCTATTCACATCTTGTTTCACACATCCACACAATATTAATATTTGATAGATCTTCTAATATTGAGTAACCCATTAAAACTGAAAGATGATGGCTGTAATATTACTTGTCCACAAGAGGGAGCCACAGGATAAGACATCGTTTTATTCCAATTTCTGAATTTGTTTTCTTTTAATATGTGAACAATTTCTAAATTGGCTTTCACGGTACACTCGTTTATTCAATTGACTTGAAACTTGTCATGCACGGTCTTTATCCAAGGGTCCATGATGTTCTAAGAGAATATTGGCATATCTCAAAAAACATGGCCGTCATCAGCCAATGAAGTTTGAGCATCAATTAGACCAACTTAACACTTTTGCTAAAATTGTAATAACTCTGGAGTGCAAAGAGATAATCTCACCAAACTTGAAATACTCATGTAAGAGCTTATTTTGTGGTCAAACTAAAACATCTGCAACGATTGACCACTTGGTGGCGCTATATTATGAAAAAAAACTCAAAAACATCTGTACATGTGCACTCGTTAGTCCGATTAACTTCAAACTTGTCATGCACGTGGAGAACAAGTCAGATTGACATAGACTGACATAACAGTTCAGATGACATGACATGTTGTGTTAAACACATTCACACTATATTTATATCATTTGATAGATCTTCTCATACTGAACAAACTTCATAAAACTGTGATTATGTGGCGAACAGGTCAAATTGACATAAACTGACATAACAGATCATATGACGTGTTAAGCACATCAACACAATACTGAAATCATTTGATAGATCTCATTCTGAACAACTGTAATATGTCTACATATGGTTTTCAGAAAGTAAAAACTTCACAAAAAGCAGTTTATGTGGAGAACAAGTCAGAATTACATACATTGACTGACATAAGCTGACAACAGATCAGATGACGTGTGGTGTTAAATATCCCCACAAAAAAATCGGTATAATTTGATAGATCTTCTTATTCTGAACATCTTTGATGTTTATACATTGTTTGCACAACCTAGAAACTTCACAGAACTGTGCACATTAGGAGAACTACTCAAATTGACAAAAAATCGTCATAACCGCTCAGATGAACTTGCGACGTTTGAACCCCGTTGATTGATGCTTGCAGCTATATTTATTAGGGGTTCAAACGCGTAGCGTTGAATACCTATTGTATTCGTTAGGATTTTTATTATTATTATTATTCTGTCGAACTTCCGATAGTGCAGACCAAACCGTAAGGTCTAGAGACTTGAAAGTTGGCCAGATGGTAGGTCTCAATTTGGGGGGAACGTATCAAAACATGACGCAAATCGGCCTATAGGTGGCGCTACAGCCACTAAAAACGCGTAATCACTCATAACTCGTAAACCGTTTGTCCTACACTAAAGTGTCTTATATCCCTGGAATCCTTGGCTCAAGACTTAAAAAATGTATATCTCCGATTTCATTTCCGCCTATAAAAATTTTCCGCCATTTTGAATTTTCTGAAAAAAAATTTTTTCGAACTCCTCATAGGCCGTTTGTCCAAATCACGCGAAACTTCACACGCATCATCTAGAGACTCTCCTGACCAAAAGTTGTTCAAAGAATTTTGATCAGTGATTCACGCTCTCAACAGGACGTCCAAACGTCTGAATAGGGCGGAGCCTATTTTGCTAAAATCGTAATAACTCTGGAACGCAAAGAGATAATCTCACCAAACTTGAAATACTCATGTATGAGCTAGTTTTGTGGTCACGCTAAAAAAGCTGCAACGATTCACCACTTGGTGGCGCTATATTACGAAAAAAACACAAAAACATCGGTACATCTGCACTCGTTAATCCGATTTACTTCAAACTTGTCATGCATGGTCTTTGTCCAATGACCCATGATGATCTATGAGGATATTGGCGTATCTCAAAAAACATGGCTGTCATCGGCCAATGAAGTTTGAGCATCAATTAGACCAACTTAACGAACCTTGATCGGAATGAAACTCGATGAGCGTGTTTGACTCATGGCCCTAGAGGTCTGTCAGAATTTTTAAAGAAATCAGCCACTAGTTGGCGCTAACAAGTTTTTTTGCATCTCTAATCACATGGTGTTTCATACATCCTCACAATATTGATATCATCTATTAGATCGTCTCATATTGAGCAACTTTGCCTCAAGAACCACTGCTGTAAATCAAATTGTTTGCGAAACATTGGAGATTTTAGAAAAATAAAATTTTTCGAACTAGTCATAGGCCGTCGATACGATTGGCTTGAAAATTCACATGCATCATCTAGGGACACTCAAGGCAAAAAGTTATTCAAAGAATTTTGATCAGTTAAACCGTTCAGCAGATACAATTTTTCATATATTTCTGATTTGGCCTATTGTGATAAAAATGTCTATATGTCTTGTGCACAAACAAAAAACGTCACAGAACTGTGAACATGTTAAGAACAAGTCATTTTGAAGAAGTGTGTCTGGTTTCATGTATTTCTGATGCTCGTAGGGCTCACAATAAATTATAAACTATCTATATTTTAAAATCTCAGTAAAGCTGTAATACTAGTTTTGTCCACAAGAGGCACCGTCAGGCTAGGAAATCTTTTTATTCCAATTTCAGTTAGTAGAATCTTTGCTCACATCTTGTTTCACACATCCACACTATTTTAGTATTTTATAGATCTTCCCATATTGAATAATAACCAAATAAAACTGAAAAAATGATGGCTGTAATATTACTTGTCCACAAGAGGGAGCCACAGGATAAGAAATCTTTTTATTCCAATTTCTGAATTTGTTTTTCTTTTAATATGTGAACAATTTCGAAATTGGCTGTCACGGTACACTCGTTTATTTGATTGACTTGAAACTTGTCATGCACTGTCCTTATCCAAGGGTCCATGATGGTCTATGAGGATATTGGCATATCTCAAAAAACATGGCCGTCATCGGTCAATGAAGTTTGAGCATCAATTAGACCAACTTAACAAAGGTCGATTGCAACGAAACTTGATGGGAGTGTTTGGATGAAATGTGGTGCTAAACACATCAACACAATATTAATATTGTTTGATAAATCTCCTCATAATGAACAACTCATTACCAACTGAAAGATGATGGCTGTCATATTATTTTTGTCCACAATAGGGAACCACAGGATAAGAAATCTTTTTTATGTATATGTGGATATAAAATTCACACTTTCGCTAAAATCTTAATAACTCTGGATTGCAAAGAGATAATCTCACCAAACTTGAAATACTCATGTAAGAGCTCATTTTGTGGTAACACTAAAAAATCTGCAACGATTGACCACTTGGTGGCGCTATATTATGAAAAAAACATTAAAACATCTGTACATGTGCACTTGTTAGTCCGATTGACTTCAAACTTGTCGTGCACGGTCTTTATCCAAGGGTCCATGATGTTCTATGAGGACATTGGCATGTCTCAAAAAACATGGCCGTCATCAGCCAATGAAGTTTGAGCTTCAATTAGACCAACTTAACACTTTTGCTAAAATCATAATAACTCTGGATTGCAAAGAGATAATCTCACCAAACTTGAAATACTCATGTAAGAGCTCATTTTGTGGTCACACTAAAAAATCTGCAATGATTGACCACTTGGTGGCGCTATATTATGAAAAAAAACACTTAAACATCTGTACATGTGCACTCCTTGGTCCGATTGACTTCAAACTTGTCATGCATGTTCTTTGTCCAATGGGCCTTGATGGTCTTGCGACGTTTGAACCCCGGTGATTGGTGCTTGCAGCTATATTTATTATTATTATTATTATTATTATTATTCTGTCGAACTTCCGATCGTGCAGACCAAACCGTAAGGTCTAGAGACTTGAAAGTTGGCCAGATGGTAGGTCTCAATTTGGGGGGAACGTATCAAAACATGACGCAAATCGGCCTATAGGTGGCGCTACAGCCACTAAAAACGCGTACACGCTCATAACTCGTAAACCGTTTGTCCTACACTAAAGTGTCTTATATCCCTGGAATCCTTGGCTCAAGACTTAAAAAATGTATATCTCCGATTTCATTTCCGTCTATAAAAATTTTCCGCCATTTTGAATTTTCTGAAAAAAATTTTTTTCGAACTCCTCATAGAGCGTTTGTCCAAATCACGCGAAACTTCACACGCATCATCTAGAGACTCTCCTGACCAAAAGTTATTCAAATAATTTTGATCAGTGATTCACGCTCGCAACAGGACGTCCAAACGTCTGAATAGGGCGGAGCCTCTTTCGCTAAAATCGTAATAACTCTGAAACGCAAAGAGATAATCTCACCAAACTTCAAATACTCATGTATGAGCTAGTTTTGTGGTCACGCTAAAAAACCTGGAACGATTGACCACTTGGTGGCGCTATATTACAAAAAAACACTAAAACATCTGTACATGTGCACTCGTTATTCCGATTGACTTCAAACTTGTCATGCACGGTCTTTGTCCAATGAGCCATGATGATTTAAGAGGATATTGGCATATCTCAAAAAACATGGCCGTCATCGGCCAATGAAGTTTGAGCATCAATTAGACCAACTTAACGAACTTCAATCGGAACGAAACTCGATGAGCGTATTTGACTCATAGTCCTAGAGGTCTGTCAGAATTTTTTTTTAAATCGGCCACTAGTTGGCGCTAACGAGTTTTTTGCGTCTCTACTCACGTGTTGTTTCACACATCCTCACAATATTGATATCATCTGTTAGATCTCCTCATACTGAGCAACTTTGCTTCAAGAACCACTGCTGTAAATCAAATTGTTAGCGAAATATTGGAGATTTTAGAAAATTAAAATTTTTCGAACTAGTCATAGGCCGTCAATACGATTGGCTTGAAAATTCACACACATCATCTAGGGACACTCAAGGCAAAAAGTTATTCAAAGAATTTCGATCAGTTAAACCGTTCAGCAGATACAATTTTTCATATATTTCTGATTTGGTCTATTGTGATTAAAATGTCTATATATCTTGTGCACAAACAATAAATGTCACAGAACTGTGAACATGTTAAGAACAAGTCATTTTGAAGAAGTGTGTCTGGTTTCATGTATTTCTGACGCTCATACGGCTCACAACAAATTATAAACTACCTATACTTTAAAATCTCAGTAAAGCTGTAATACTAGTTTTGTCCACAAGAGGCACCGTCAGGCTAGGAAATCTTTTTATTCTATTTTCAGTTAGAAGACATTTGATAGATCTTCTAATATTGAATAATCCATTAAAACTGAAAGATGATGGCTGTAATATTACTTGTCCACAAGAGGGAGCCACAGGATAAGAAATCGTTTCATTCCAATTTCTGAATTTGTTTTCTTTTAATATGTGAATAATTTCTAAATTGGCTTTCACGGTACACTCGTTTATTCAATTGACTTGAAACTTGTCGTGCAAGGTCTTTATCCAAGGGTCCATGATGTTCTATGAGGACATTGGCATGTCTCAAAAAACATGGCCGTCATCGGCCAATGAAGTTTGAGCTTCAATTAGACCAACTTAACACTTTTGCTAAAATCGTAATAACTCTGGATTGCAAAGAGATAATCTCACCAAACTTGAAATACTCATGTAAGAGCTCATTTTGTGGTCACACTAAAAAATATGCAATGATTGACCACTTGGTGGCGCTATGTTATGAAAAAAACACTTAAACTTCTGTACATGTGCACTCCTTGGTCCGATTGACTTCAAACTTGTCATGCACGTTCTTTGTCCAATGGGCCTTGATGGTCTTGCGACGTTTGAACCCCGGTGATTGGTGCTTGCAGCTATATTTATTATTATTATTATTATTCTGCCGTACTTCTTATCGTGCAGACCAAACCGTAAGGTCTAGAGACTTGAAAGTTGATCAGATGGTAGGTCTCAATTTGGGGAGAACGTATCAAAATATGACGCAAATCGGGCAATAGGTGGCGCTACAGCGACTACAAACGCGTACATGTTCATAACTCGTAAACCGTTTGTCGTACACTCAAGTGTCTTATATCTCTGGAATCCTTGGCTCAAGACTTAAAAAATGTATATCTCCGATTTCATTTCCGCCTATAAAAATTTTCCGCCATTTTGAATTTTCTGAAAAAAATTTTTTTCGAACTCCTCATAGGCCGTTTGTCCAAATCACGCAAAATTTCCCATGCATCATCTAGAGACTCTCATGACCAAAAGTTGTCAAAGGAATTTTAATCGGTGATTCACGCTTGCAACAAGACAATAAAACGTTCGCATAAGGCGGAGACACTTTTGCTAAAATCGTAATAGCTCTGGAACGCAAAGAGATAATCTCACCAATCTTCACATAGTCATGTGTAAGCTCAATTTGTTGTCACACCAAAAGAACTGCGATGATTGACCACTTGGTGGCGCTATATTGCGAAAAAAACACTCAATCACCTGTACAGGGTCACATGGTAGTCCGATTGACCTGAGACTTGTCATGCACGGTCTTTGTCCAAGGGTCCATGATGGTCTATGAGGACATTGGTGTATCTCAAAAAACATGACCGTCATCGGCCAATGAACTTTGAGCATCAATTAGACTAGCTTAACGAAGGTCGATTGGAACGAAACTCGATGGGCGTGTTTGACTCATGAGCCTAGTGGTCTGTCAGAATTTTGAAGAAAATCGTACACTAGTTGGCGCTAACGAGTTTTTTGCGTCTCTACTCACGTGGTGTTTCACGCATCCACAAAATATTGACATCATCTGATAGATCTCCTCATACTGAACAACTTTGCCTCAAGAACCACTGCTGTCAATCAAATTGTTTGCGAAATATTGGAGATTTTTGAAATTTCAAATTTTTCGAACTCGTCATAGGCCGTCAATCTCACTGGCTTGAAAATTCACACGCATCATCTAGGCACACTCAAGGCAAAAAGTTGTCAAAGGATTTTCGATTAGTTAAACCGTTCAGCAGATACAATTTTTCATATATTTCTGATTTGGCCTATTGTGATTAAAATGTCTATATATCTTGTCCAAAAACAAGAAACTTCACAAAACTGTGTAAATGTTAAGAACAAGACATTATGAAGAAACTTGTGAGGTTTCATGTATTTCTGATGCTCGTACGGCTCACAATAAATTATAAACCATCTACATTTTAAAATCTTAGAAAAGCTGTAATACTAGTTTTGTCCACAAGAGAAACGTCACAGATCTGTGAACATGTTAAGAACAAGTCATTTTGAAGAAATGTGTCAGGTCTCATGTATTTCTGATGCTCATAGGGCTCACAATAAATTACAAACGATCTACATTTTAAAATCTTAGAAAAGCTGTAATAGTAGTTTTGTCCACAAGAGGCACCATCAGGCCAGAAAATCTTTTTATGTGGAGAACAAGTCAGATTGACATAGACTGACATAAACCGACAGAACAGTTCAGATGTTCAGTTCACAATATTAATATCATTTAATCTTCTCAGTCTGAACATCTTTGAAAGATGTCTATTCATTGTTTGCACAGAGTAGAAACTTCACAGAACTGTGCTCATTAGGAAAACTAGTCAGATTGACAAAAAAAGGTCATAACAGTTCAAATGATATGACGTGCAGTGTTAAACATATCCATAACTTCATAAAGCTTTGTGTATGTGGAGAACAAGTCAGATTGACATAGACCGACATAAACCGACATAACTGTTCATATGTTCAGTTCACAATGTCAATATCATTTGATCTTCTCATTCTGAACATCTTTGAAAGATGTCTATACATTGTTTGCACAAAGTAGAAACCTCACAGAACTGTGCACATTAGGAGAACTAGTCAGATTGACCACAAACAGTCATGACAGCTCAGATGGTCCTGCTACGTTTGAACCCCGGTCATTGCTGCTTGCAGCTATATTTATTATTATTATTAGGGGTTCAAACGCGTAGCGTTGAATACCTATTGTAATCGCTAAGATTTTTATTAGGGGTTCAAACGCGAAGCGTTGAAAACCTATTGTAATCGTTAAGATTTTTATTATTATTATTATTCTGTCGAACTTCCGATCGTGCAGACCAAACTGTAAGGTCTAGAGACTTGAAAGTTGGCCAGATGGTAGGTCTCAATTTGGGGGGAACATATCAAAACATGACGCAAATTGGCCTATAGGTGGCGCTACAGCCACTTAAAACGCGTAATCACTTATAACTCGTAAACCGTTTGTCCTACACTAAAGTGTCTTATATCTCTGAAATCCTTGGCTCAAGACTTAAAAAATGTATATCTCCGATTTCATTTCCGTCTATAAAAATTTTCCGCCATTTTGAATTTTCTGAAAAAAAAAAATTTCGAACTCCTCATAGACCGTTTGTCCAAATCATGCGAAACTTCACACGCATCATCTAGAGAATCTCCTGACCAAAAGTTGTTCAAAGAATTTTGATCAGTGATTCACGCTCGCAACAGGACGTCCAAACGTCTGAATAGGGCGGAGCCTATTTTGCTAAAATCGTAATAATTCTGGAACACAAAGAGATAATCTCACCAAACTTGAAACACTCATGTATGAGCTAGTTTTGTGGTCACCCTAAAAAAGCTGCAACGATTCACCACTTGGTGGCGCTATATTACGAAAAAAACACTAAAACATCTGTACATGTGCACTCGTTAATCCGATTTACTTCAAACTTGTCATGCACGGTCTTTGTCCAATGGGCCATGATGGTCTATGAGGATATTGGCGTATCTCAAAAAACATGGCCGTTATCGGCCAATGAAGTTTAAGCATAAATTAGACCAGCTTAACGAACTTTGATCGGAACGAAACTCGATGATCGTATTTGACTCATAGCCCTAAAGGTCAGTCACAAATTTTAAAGAAATCGGCCACTAGTTGGCGCTAACGAGTTTTTTGCGTCTCTACTCATGTGGTGTTTCACACATCCTCACAATATTGATATCATCTGTTAGATCTCCTCATACTGAGCAACTTTGCTTCAAGAACCACTGCTGTCAATCAAATTGTTTTTGAAATATTGGAGATTTTAGAAAATTAAAATTTTTCGAACTAGTCATAGGGCGTCAATACGATTGGCTTGAAAATTCACACACATCATCTAAGGACACTCAAGGCAAAAAGTTATTCAAAGAATTTCGATCAGTTAAACCGTTCAGCAGATACAATTTTTCATATATTTCTGATTTGGTCTATTGTGATTAAAATGTCTATATATCTTGTGCACAAACAAAAAACATCACAGAACTGTGAACTTGTTAAGAACACGTCATTTTGAAGAAATGTGTCAGGTTTCATGTATTTCTGATGCTCATAGGGCTCACAATAAATTATAAACTATCTATATTTTAAAATCTCAGTAAAGCTGTAATATTAGTTTTGTCCACAAGAGGCACCGTCAGGCTAGGAAATCTTTTTATTCCAATTTCAGTTAGAAGAATCTTTGCTCACATCTTGTTTCACACATCCACACTATTTTAGTATTTGATAGATCTTCCCATTCTGCATAATAACCAATTTACACTGAAAAATTATGGCTGTAATATTACTTGTCCACAAGAGGGAGCCACAGGATAAGAAATCTTTTTATTCCAATTTCTGAATTTGTTTTTCTTTTAATATGTGAACAATTTCTAAATTGGCTGTCACAGTACACTCGTTTATTCGATTGACTTGAAACTTGTCATGCACGGTCTTTATCCAAGGGTCCATGATGATCTATGAAGATATTGCCATATCTCAAAAAACATGGCCGTCATCGACCAATGAAGTTTGAGCATCAATTAGACCAACTTAACAAAGGTCAATTGCAACGAAATTTGATGGGAGTGTTTGGATGACTTGTGGTGCTAAAAACAACCACACAATATTATTATAATTTGATAAATCTCCTCATAATGAAAAATTCATTACCAACTACAAGAGGGAACCACAGGAAAAGTATATAAGTATTTTTTTTATGTATATGTGGAAATAAAATTCAAACTTTCGCTAAATTCATAATAACTCTGGATTGCAAAGAGATAATCTCACCAAACTTGAAATACTCATGTAAGAGCTTATTTTGTGGTCAAACTAAAACATCTGCAACGATTGACCACTTGGTGGCGCTATATTATGAAAAAAAACTCAAAAACATCTGTACATGTGCACTCGTTAGTCCGATTAACTTCAAACTTGTCATGCACGTGGAGAACAAGTCAGATTGACATAGACTGACATAACAGTTCAGATGACATGACATGTTGTGTTAAACACATTCACACTATATTTATATCATTTGATAGATCTTCTCATACTGAACAAACTTCATAAAACTGTGATTATGTGGCGAACAGGTCAAATTGACATAAACTGACATAACAGATCATATGACGTGTTAAGCACATCAACACAATACTGAAATCATTTGATAGATCTCATTCTGAACAACTGTAATATGTCTACATATGGTTTTCAGAAAGTAAAAACTTCACAAAAAGCAGTTTATGTGGAGAACAAGTCAGAATTACATACATTGACTGACATAAGCTGACAACAGATCAGATGACGTGTGGTGTTAAATATCCACACAAAAAAATCGGTATAATTTGATAGATCTTCTTATTCTGAACATCTTTGATGTTTATACATTGTTTGCACAACCTAGAAACTTCACAGAACTGTGCACATTAGGAGAACTACTCAAATTGACAAAAAATCGTCATAACCGCTCAGATGAACTTGCGACGTTTGAACCCCGTTGATTGATGCTTGCAGCTATATTTATTATTATTATTATTCTCCCGTAAAACAGATCGTGCAGAACAAACCGTAAGGTCTAGAGACTTGAAACCTGGCCAGATGGTAGGTCTCAATTTGGGGGGAACGTATCAAAATATGACACAAATCGGCCAATAGGTGGCGCTACAGCGGTCAAAATAGCTAAATTGCTAATAACTCCTAGACCGTTTGTCCTACACTCAAGTGTTTTATATCTCTGGAATCCTTGGCTCAAGGCGAACAAAACGTATATCTCCGATTTCATTTCCGTCTATAAAAATTTTCCGCCATTTTGAATTTTCTGAAAAAAAAATTTTTCGAACTCCTCATAGACCGTTTGTCCAAATCACACGAAACTTCACACGCATCATCTAGAGACTCTCCTGACCAAAAGTTATTCAAAGAATTTTGATCAGTGATTCACGCTCGCAACAGGACATCCAAACGTCTGAACAGGGCGGAGCCTCTTTCGCTAAAATCGTAATAATTCTGGAACGCAAAGAGATAATCTCACCAAACTTGAAATACTCATGTATGAGCTAGTTTTTTGGTCACGCTAAAAAATCTGCAACGATTGACCACTTGGTGGCGCTATATTATGAAAAAAACACTAAAACATTTGTACATGTGCACTCGTTAGTCCGATTGACTTGAAACTTGTCATGCATGGTCTTTGTCCAATGACCGATGATGATCTATGAGGATATTGCCGTAGCTCAAAAAACATGGCTGTCATGGGCCAATGAAGTTTGAGCATCAATTAGGCCAACTTAACGAACCTTGATCGGAATGAAACTCGATGAGCGTGTTTGACTCATGGCCCTAGAGGTCTGTCAGAATTTTAAAAGAAATCAGCCACTAGTTGGCGCTAACGAGTTTTTTTGCATCTCTAATCACGTGGTGTTTCACACATCCTCACAATATTGATATCATCTGTTAGATCGTCTCATACTGAGCAACTTTGCCTCAAGAACCACTGCTGTAAATCGAATTGTTAGCGAAATATTGGAGATTTTAGAAAATAATTTTTTTTCGAACTAGTCATAGGCCGTCGATACGATTGGCTTGAAAATTCACACGCATCATCTAAGGGCACTCAAGGCAAAAAGTTATTCAAAGAATTTCGATCAGTTAAACCGTTCAGCAGATACAATTTTTCATATATTTCTGATTTGGCCTATTGTGATTAAAATGTCTATATATCTTGTGCACAAACAAAAAACGTCACAGAACTGTGAACATGTTAAGAACAAGTCATTTTGAAGAAGTGTGTCTGGTTTCATGTATTTCTGATGCTCATAGGGCTCACAATAAATTATAAACTATCTATATTTAAAAATCTCAGTAAAGCTGTAATACTAGTTTTGTCCACAAGAGGCACCGTCAGGCTAGGAAATCTTTTTTTTCCAATTTCAGTTAGAAGAATCTTTGCTCACATCTTGTTTCACACATCCACACTATTTTAGTATTTGATAGATCTTTCCATACTGAATAAAAACCAATTAAAACTGAAAAAATGATGGCTGTAATATTACTTGTCCACAAGAGGGAGCCACAGGATAAGAAATCTTTTTATTCCAATTTCTGAATTTGTTTTTCTTTTAAAACCCCTTAAGACCTGAAATAGGTCCCAGGAAAAAAAAAGTAAAATAAAATACCATTAAATTAGGGAGGGCATAGGGCATAAATTAAGGAGTCAAAAAAAAAAAAAAATTTCATAACTCCTTCATAGAAATTTTTGATGTCCATTGTAATGGACATCAAGACTAAAGCGTTGTAAATCAGATTGCTATAAAGTCCTTTAGACAATAAAAAAATTTGATATAATTTTTTTTTTTTTTTTTTTTTTTTACATTTCTAGGTCAAGAACCTGAACAATATAACATTTCAACTTTATTTTTTTTTGTACAGATTTGCACATTTTTAACAAAATACACCTCTCATAGGAAATGCATTGGGAGACTGCAAACAGTGACTTTACACACACACATAGGCTGTGTGTTTCTTTCCAGGTATTCCCAAGTGGCACAGAGCAGTAGTGCATCTTGCACTGATCACAGAATTGTATACTCTGCATATTACATTTTTTCACAAATGTAGTATTACTGTGATAACTGTATTTTTTATCTCATATATCATATCTCAGAACATTACATATTTGGCTCTTGAGACAATAATAGCCCATTCTGTCAATCTTAGAGCTGTTGGCCACTTTTAGATGGAGTGTCCACCCCATCTGGTGGGGATTTCACAACATTACACCACTGTTTTTTTTTTTTTTTTTTTTCATATGCCCCCCACTGGCCATAACAGCAAATAACATTATGATACCACATTAGGACATCTGTACAATACCTGTAAACATTTTTTTTTTGTGGATATTGTATTTATTAGGTCCTACAGATCCCAAATAGCAAGAAAAATTATAAAATGCACAGATAGATATGCAAAGAGGATCTATAATAAATTTCAATATGCATATCTGAATGGGCATTGACTGAATGGGCATTGAATGGGTATTGACAATACCTGTAAACATTTTTTTTTGTGGATATTGTATTTATTAGGTCCTACAGATCCCAAAAAGCAAGAAAAATTATAAAATGCACAGATAGATATGCAAAGAGGATCTATAATAAATCTCAATATGCATATCTGAATGGGCATTGATTAGGTGACACTGAGACCTGGTGTCCATTACAATGGACATGCATTTTTCAAAAAATCCTGAGAAAAAACTTGCAGGTCTCCAATCGATTTTTTACTTTTATTAGTAAGTTAAATCTCTCTATTTTACATACCAACTGTGAAATTTTGGCAAACATTTCAAAGATTGAAAATATAACTGTAGAAAATGCAGCTTCCTTCTGTAGGTGAAAAACGGCGCCCCCGTGCTTCACTTCAAATGTTGTGGGTTTTTAAAAGTTTCCACATCCAGAACTTTACTGCCATCTAGAGGATGACAAGGGTCCAATCTCTTGGGGTGCATGCTTTAAATTAGGAAAAATGCTCAAAAAGTAAAAAAAAAAAGGGGCGTGAAATGTCATGTCCATTGTAATGGACACCAGGTCTGAAGGGGTTTTAATATGTGAACAATTTCTAAATTGGCTGTCACGGTACACTCGTTTATTCGATTGACTTGAAACTTGTCATGCACTGTCCTTATCCAAGGGTCCATGATGGTCTATGAAGATATTGGCATATCTCAAAAAACATGGCCGTCATCGGCCAATGAAGTTTGAGCATCAATTAGACCAACTTAACAAAGGTCGATTGCAACGAAACTTGATGGGAGTGTTTGGATGAAATGTAGTGCTAAACACAACTACACAATATTAATATTGTTTGATAAATCTCCTCATAATGAATAACTCATCACCAACTGAAAGATGATGGCTGTCATAATATTTTTGTCCACAATAGGGAACCACAGGATAAGAAATCTTTTTTATGTATATATGGATATAAAATTCACACTTTCGCTAAAATCTTAATAACTCTGGATTGCAAAGAGATAATCTCACCAAACTTGAAATACTCATGTAACAGCTCATTTTGTGGTAACACTAAAAAATCTGCAACGATTGACCACTTGGTGGCGCTATATTATGAAAAAAACACTAAAACATCTGTACATGTGCACTTGTTAGTCCGATTGACTTCAAACTTGTCATGCACGTTCTTTGTCCAATGGGCCTTGATGGTCTTGCTAAGTTTGAACCCCGGTGATTGCTGCTTGCAGCTATATTTATTATTATTATTATTCTTCTGCCGTAATGCGTCTCGTGCAGACCAAACCGTAAGGTCTAGAGACTTGAAAGTTGGTCAGATGGTAGGTCTCAATTTGGGGAGAACGTATCAAAATATGACGCAAATCGGGCAATAGGTGGCGCTACAGCGACTACAAACGCGTACACGCTCATAACTCGTGAACCGTTTGTCATACACTCAAGTGTCTTATATCCCTGGAATCCTTGGCTCAAGACTTAAAAAATGTATATCTCCGATTTCATTTCCGCCTATAAAAATTTTCCGCCATTTTGAATTTTCTGAAAAAAAATTTTTCGAACTCCTCATAGGCCGTTTGTCCAAATCACGCAAAATTTCCCATGCATCATCTAGAGACTCTCATGACCAAAAGTTGTCAAAGGAATTTTAATCGGTGATTCACGCTTGCAACAAGACAATAAAACGTTCGCATAAGGCGGAGACACTTTTGCTAAAATCGTAATAGCTCTGGAACGCAAAGAGATAATCTCACCAAACTTCACATAGTCATGTATAAGCTCAATTTGTGGTCACACCAAAAAAACTGCGATGATTGACCACTTGGTGGCGCTATATTGCGAAAAAAACACTCAATCACCTGTACAGGGTCACATGGTAGTCCGATTGACCTGAGACTTGTCATGCACGGTCTTTGTCCAAGGGTCCATGATGGTCTATGAGGACATTGGTGTATCTCAAAAAACATGACCGTCATCGGCCAATGAACTTTGAGCATCAATTAGACTAGCTTAACGAAGGTCGATCGGAACGAAACTCGATGGGCGTGTTTGACTCATGGCCCTAGTGGTCTGTCAGAATTTTGAAGAAAATCGGACACTAGTTGGCGCTAACGAGTTTTTTGCGTCTCTACTCACGTGGTGTTTCACGCATCCACAAAATATTGATATCATCTGATAGATCTCCTCATACTGAACAACTTTGCCTCAAGAACCACTGCTGTCAATCAAATTGTTTGCGAAATATTGGAGATTTTTGAAATTTCAAATTTTTCGAACTCGTCATAGGCCGTCAATCTCACTGGCTTGAAAATTCACACGCATCATCTAGGGACACTCAAGGCAAAAAGTTGTCAAAGGATTTTTGATTAGTTAAACCGTTCAGCAGATACAATTTTTCATATATTTCTGATTTGGCCTATTGTGATTAAAATGTCTATATATCTTGTCCAAAAACAAGAAACTTCACAAAACTGTGTAAATGTTAAGAACAAGACATTATGAAGAAACTTGTGAGGTTTCATGTATTTCTGATGCTCGTACGGCTCACAATAAATTATAAACACTCTATATTTTAAAATCTTAGAAAAGCTGTAATACTACTTTTGTCCACAAGAGAAACGTCACAGATCTGTGAACATGTTAAGAACAAGTCATTTTGAAGAAATGTGTCAGGTCTCATGTATTTCTGATGCTCATAGGGCTCACAATAAATTACAAACGATCTATATTTTAAAATCTTAGAAAAGCTGTAATACTACTTTTGTCCACAAGAGGCACCGTCAGGCTAGAAAATCTTTTCATGTGGAGAACAAGTCAGATTGACATAGACTGACATAACAGTTCAGATGATATGATGTGTGGTGTTAAACATATCAACACTATATTAATATCATTTGATAGATCTTCCTATAGTAAAAAAATGTGTAATATGATATGTCTATATATCGTTTACACAAACTAGAAACTTCATAAAGATGTGTTTATGTGGAGAACAAGTCAGATTGACATAGACCGACATAACAGTTCAGATGTTCAGTTCACAATATTAATATCATTTGATCTTCTCATTATTCATCTTCTTCTTCTTCTTCCGCCATGGAAGTCTATGTAAGGCCATAGAACCGTTTGCGGGAAAATGATAAAATTTGGCACACTGATAGAGGACAAGCCAATCATTGACCATAGCAAATTTGAAGTCTCTAACTCAATGTCTCTAGCGCCACCAACTGTCCAAAGTTTCACTCACGTTTACGTAAATAACTCTTGAACCGTATGTCCTAGAAACAAAATTCTTTCGTCCACTAATTCCTTGGCTCAAGACGATTCGATTGCACCCTATGACGTCATTTTCCGTCATGAAAATTTTCCCGCCATTTTGAATTTTACGAAAAACCTACTTTTTCGAACTCCTCCTAGGCCGTTTGTCCGATTTTCACGAAAATTGAACCACATCATCTCCAGACTATGTGTACAAAAAGTTATTAAAAGAAAGTTTATTTGTCAAACCGTTTACGAATAACTTGCGAATGAATTTGACAAAATGGCCGCAGAAATGAAAGCGAGGCTTTATCTCCGCAACGCATTAGCGTATTCTGACCAAACTTGGTGTGTGTTATGGCAATGATGGTCTGAGGCTACCTGCGGAGATTTGGCGCTCTGCCCCCTAGTGGTCTGGAGATATGAAAAAGTTAAATATTTGCTCATAACTTCTGAACGCTTTGACCAAAAATCATAAAACTGGTCTCGTTAGATTCAGTGCATCATGCCGAGTCGTGCGATACCAAATTTTCCCATATCGGCCATTTTGAGGGTCGGCCATTTTGAATATTGTCATAAATTGCTATATTTAACAAACACATTGGCGTATTGTTACGAAACTCGATATGTGTCTTCGGCACCTAGGTCTGATACGACACAAAAAGTTTCGGGGCAGCGCCACCTTGTGGTCAAAAGTTATAACCAAATTTATAAAAATGCTAATAACTTTTGAATACGTTAACATATGGTAAAATAAATTGTCTTTATATGTTCCTTAGGTCAAGCCGAGTACACAGATACCAAATTTGTCATAGTCGGCCAAACTTCCTGTCCGCCATGTTGTTTTTCTTTAAAAACCTACTTTTTCGAACTCCTCCCAGACCGTTTCTCCGATTTTCACCAAAATTGAATCAAATCATCTTCAGACCATGTTGACAAAAAGTTATTAAAATAAAGTTGATTCGTCAAACAGGTTTCGATAAAAATGCGAACGAATTTGACCAAATGGCCACCAAATAAAGCAAGGCTATATCTCCGCAACGCATTAGCGTATTCTGACCAAACTTTCTGTGTGTCATCTCAATCATTATCTGAGGCTATCTGCAGAGTTTTGGCGCTCTGCCCCCTAGTGGTCAGGAGATATAAAAAACTGACATTTTTGATTATAAATCCTGAATGCTTTGTCCAAAAATCATGAAACTGCTGTCTTTAAATTCAGCGTATCATGCCGAGTCCTGCGATACCAAAATTTTCTCATATCGGCCATTTTCAGCGTCGGCTATTTAGAATTTTGTCATGAAATGCTATGCTTAACAAAGGCATGACTTTAAAGCTGGATGTCAGCAATGCTTTACCCAATTGACACCAAACTTTGCATGTGTCATTGTCACCTCACTCTGGATATACCACATAAATTTGACACATCAATTTGGTTACAGCGCTGCCTGTTGGTCGAACGTGATAAACCGTTAAATTGAATTACTAAAGACCGTATTGATGATTTTTCAGCCATTTAGACTGAAGTCATATTGAAATGTCTTTAGTTGCTTACTGCCGTTGGTCTGATGCTGCCAGCCATGTCGGCATGACATTTAATGCCTTCTTTGTGCTTGGCCCCGTGATGGCTGCTTGCAGCTATATTTAGGGGCCAAGCACCGAAGGTGCGGAGGCACCTATTGTAATTAGGGGCCAAGCACCGAAGGTGCGGAGGCACCTATTGTAATCGTTCTCGTTCTTATTATTATTATTCTTCTTCTTCTTCTTCCACCCAGAAGTCAATGGCAGCCCATAGAACCATATGCAGGAAAATGATGAAATTTGGCACACACATAGAGGACAGTCCAATCATTGACCACACCAATTTTGGAGTCTCTACCTCAATCCCTCTAGCGCCACCAACTGTCCAAAGTTACACTTACATTTATGCTAATAACTCTTGAACCATAAGGGCTAGAAACAAAATTCCTTTGTCCACTGATTCCTTGGGTCAAGCCGATTCGATTGCACCCTATGACGTCATTTTCCGTCATGAAAATTTTTCCGCAATTTTGAGTTTTATGAAAAACCTACTTTGTCGAACTCCTCCTAGGCCGTTTGTCCGATTCTCACAAAAATTGAACCACATCATCTCCAGACTATGGAGACAAAAAGTTATGGAAATCAAGTTGATTGGTCATTCCGTTTTTGATAAACTTGCGAAAGAGTTCGACGAATTTGCCGCAAAAATGAACTTGAGGCTATATCTCCGCAACGCATTTGCATATTCAGACCAAAATTGGTGTGTGTCATAGTAGTCATAATCTGAGGCTAACTGCAGAGTTTTGGTGCACTGCCCCCTAGTGGTCAGGAGATATAAAAAATTGACTTTTTTGCTTATAACTTCTGAACACTTTGGTCAAAAATCATAAAACTGGTCTCTTTAGATTCAGGGCATCATGCTGAGTCGTCCGATACCAAATTTTCTTATATCGGCCATTTTGGGCGTTGGCCATTTTGAAATTTGTCGTAAAATGCTATATTTTACAAACGCATTGGCGTATCATTACGAAACTCAGTATGTGTCTTTGGGACCTTGATTTGAACCTACACCAAAAGTTTCGGGGCAGCGCCACCTTGTGGTCAAAAGTTATAACACAATTTCCTAAAATGCTAATAACTTTTGATTACATTAAGCTATTTTAAAACAAATGATCTTAATATGTTCCTTGGGTCAAGCCGAGAACACAGATACCAAATTTGAAATAGTTTGCCTAAATTTCATGTCCGCCATGTTGTTTTATTAAAAAACCTACTTTTTCAAACTCCTCCCAGACCGTTTGTCCGATTTTCACCAAAATTGAATCGTATCATCTTCAGACTGAGTTGACAAAAAGTTATGGATTTCGTGTCGATAGACAAAACCGTTTTCGTATACCGCAATTACAAATTTGAGGTAGTGATGACAAAATGACTTTAATGCTTTAAGTCAGTAATGTTTTGTCCAAATAACACCAAACTTTGCAGATTTCATTGTCACATTACTCGGACCCAATTCTAACAATTTGGACACAGCGCCAACTATTGGTCCAAAGCGCTAAACTTTTCATTCAAATTACAGTGTCTGTATTAATGATGTTTCAGCCATTTAGCCTAAAATCATATTAAAATGCATTTAGTTGTTGATTTTCTTCAATTGCTCTTATGCTGCCGGCCACGTCAATGCCCTGTTTGTGCTTGGCCCCGTCATTGCTGCTTGCAGCTATATTTATTATTATTATTCTTCTTCTTCTTCCAACACAAGTCAATGGCAGCCCATAGAACCGTATGCAGGAAAATGATGAAATTTGGCACACTCATAAAGGACAGTCCACTCATTTACCACACCAATTTTGGAGTCTCTAACTCCATCCCTCTAGCGCCACCAACTGTCCAAAGTTACACTTACATTTATGCTAATAACTCTTGAACCATAAGGGCTAGAAACAAAATTCCTTTGTCCACTGATTCCTTGGCTCAAGCCGATTCGATTGCACCCTATGACGTCATTTTCCGTCATGAAAATTTTTCCGCAATTTTGAATTTTATGAAAAACCTACTTTGTCGAACTCCTCCTAGGCCGTTTGGCCGATTCTCACAAAAATTGAACCACATCATCTCCAGACTATGGAGACAAAAAGTTATGAGAATCAAGTTGATTGGTCATTCCGTTTTTGATAAACTTGCGAAAGAGTTTGACGAATTTGCCGCAAAAATGAACTTGAGGCTATATCTCCGCAACGCATTTGCGTATTCAGACCAAAATTGGTGTGTGTCATAGGAGTCATAATCTGAGGCTACCTGCAGAGTTTTGGCGCACTGCCCCCTAGTGGTCAGGAGATATAAAAAATTGACTTTTTTGCTTATAACTTCTGAACACTTTGGTCAAAAATCATAAAACTGGTCTATTTAGATTCAGGGCATCATGCTGAGTCGTGCGATACCAAATTTTCTTATATCGGCCATTTTGGGCGTCGGCCATTTTGAAATTTGTCTTAAAATGCTATATTTTACAAACGCATTGGCGTAACATTACGAAACTCAGTATGTGTCTTTGGGACCTTGATTTGAACCTACACCAAAAGTTTCGGGGCAGCGCCACCTTGTGGTCAAAAGTTATAAAACAATTTCCTAAAATGCTAATAACTTTTGATTACATTAAGCTATTTTAAAACAAATTATCTTAATATGTTCCTTGGGTCACACCGAGAACACAGATACCAAATTTGACATAGTTTGCCTAAATTTCATATCCGCCATGTTGTTTCATTCAAAAACCTACTTTTTCAAACTCCTCCTAGACCGTTTGTCCGATTTTCACCAAAATCGAATCGTATCATCTTCAGACTGTGCTGACAAAAAGTTATGGATTTCGTGTCGATAGACAAAACCGTTTTCGTATACCGCAATTACAAATTTGAGGTAGTGATGACAAAATGACTTTAATGCTTTAAGTCAGTAATGTTTTGTCCAAATAACACCAAACTTTGCAGATTTCATTGTCACATTACTCGGACCCAATTCTAACAATTTGGACACAGCGCCAACTATTGATCCAAAGCGCTAAACTTTTCATTCAAATTACAGTGTCTGTATTAATGATTTTTCAGCCATTTAGCCTAAAATCATATTAAAATGCATTTAGTTGTTGATTACTTCAATTGCTCTTATGCTGCCGGCCACGTCAATGCCCTGTTTGTGCTTGGCCCCGTCATTGCTGCTTGCAGCTATATTTAGGGGCCAAGCACCGAAGGTGCGGAGGCACCTATTGTATCCGTTCTCGTTCTTATTATTATTATTCTTCCGCTTCTTCTTCCACCCACAAGTCAATGGCAGCCCATAGAACCGAATGCGGGAAAATGATGAAATTTGGCACACTCATAGAGGACAGTCCAATCATCGACCACACCAATTTTGGAGTCTCTACCTCAATCCCTCTAGCGCCACCAACTGTCCAAATTTACACTTACATTTATGCTAATAACTCTTGAACCATAAGAGCTAGAAACAAAATTCCTTCGTCCACTGATTCCTTGGCTCATGCTGATTCGATTGCACCCTATGACGTCATTTTCCGTCATGAAAATTTTTCCACAATTTTGAATTTTATGAAAAACCTACTTTGTCGAACTCCTCCTAGGCCGTTTGTCCGATTCTCTCAAAAATTGAACCACATCATCTCCAGACTATGGAGACAAAAAGTTATGGAAATCAAGTTGATTGGTCATTCCGTTTTTGATAAACTTGCGAAAGAGTTCGACGAATTTGCCGCAAAAATGAACTTGAGGCTATATCTCCGCAACGCATTTGCATATTCAGACCAAAATTGGTGTGTGTCATAGTAGTCATAATCTGAGGGTACCTGCAGAGTTTTGGCGCACTGCCCCCTAGTGGTCAGGAGATATAAAAAATTGACTTTTTTGCTTATAACTTCTGAACACTTTGGTCAAAAATCATAAAACTGGTCTCTTTAGATTCAGGGCATCATGCCGAGTCGTGCGATACCAAATTTTCCCATATCGGCCATTTTGAGCGTCGGCCATTTTGAATATTGCAATAAATTGCTATATTTAACAAAGATATTGACGTATCGTTACGAAACTCAATATGTGTCTTCGGCACCTAACCTAGATACGACTCAAAAAGTTTCGAGGCAGCACCCCCTTGTGGTCAAAAATTATAACAGAATTTACAAATATGCTAATAACTTTTGAGTGCGTTAACCTATGGTAAAACAAATTATCTTTATACGTTCCTTGGGTCAAACCAAGAACACAGATACCAAATTTGTCATAGTCGGCCAAACTTCTTGTCCACCATGTTGTTTTTCTTTAAAAACCTACTTTTTCGAACTCCTCCCAGACCGTTTGTCCAATTTTCACCAAAATTAAACCACATCATCTCCAGACCATCATGACAAAAAGTTATCCAAAGAAAGTTGATATGTCAAACCGTTTACGAATAACTCGCGAAAGAATCCGACGTAATGGTCGCAAAAATGAAATTGAGGCTTTATCTCCGCAACGCATTCGCGTTTTCTGACCAAACTAGGTGTGTGTTATGTCAATCATGTTCTGAGGCTACCTGCAGAGTTTTGGCGCTCTGCCCCCTAGTGGTCAGGAGATATTAAAAAACTGACATTTTTGATTATAACTCCTGAACGCTTTGTCTAAAAATCATGAAACTGCTGTCTTTAGATCCAGTGGGTCATGCCGAGCCCTGTGATACCAAATTTTCCCATATCGGCCATTTTGAGCGTCTGCCATTTCGATTTTTCTTATAAGATGCTATGTTTAACAAACACATGACTTTAGTGCTCTGTCAGCAATGGTTTACCCAATTGAAAGCAAACTTTGCATGTGTCAATGTCACCACACTCTCAATGTACCACATGAATTGACACTACAATTTGGTTACAGCGCTGCCTGTTGATTTTAATGTGATAAACCATTAAATCGAAATACTGAAGGCCGCATTGTTGATTTTTTTTGGTCATTTAGACTTAAGTCATATTGAAATGTCTTTAGATTCTTACTGCCGTTGGTCTGATGATGCCAGCCATGTCGGCATGACATTTAATGCCCTCCTTACGCTTGGCCCCGTGATGGCTGCTAGCAGCTATATTTAGGGGCCAAGCACCAAAGGTGCGGAGGCACCTATTGTTTTTGTTCCGGTTCCTATTATTATTATTATTCTGCGTCTTCTGCCATTGAAGTCTATGACAGCCCATAGAACCGTAAGCGGGAAAATGAAAAAAAGTTGGCACACTCATTAAGGACAGTCCAATCATTGACCATAGCAAAATTGAAGTCTCTAACTCAATATCTCTAGCGCCACCAACTGTCCAAAGTTGAACTAACGTTTATGCTAATAACTTTTGAACCGTATGACCTAGAAACAAAATTCTTATGTCCACTGATTCCTTGGCTCAAGACGATTCGATTGCATCCTATGACGTCATTTTCCGTCATTAAATTTTTCCCGCCATTTTGAATTTTATGAAAAACCTACTTTTTCGAACTCCTCCTAGGCCGTTTTTCCGATTTCAACGAAAATTGAACCACATCATCTCCAGACAATGTGGACAAAAAGTTATCCAAAGAAAGTTGATATGTCAAACCGTTTACGAATAACTCGCGAAAGAATCCGACGTAATGGTCGCAAAAATGAAACTGAGGCTTTATCTCCGCAACGCATTAGCGTTTTCTGACCAAACTAGGTGTGTGTTATGTCAATCATGGTCTGAGGCTACCTGCAGAGTTTTGGCACTGTGCCCCCTAGTGTTCAGGAGATATGAAAAAGTTAAATATTTGCTTATAACTTCTGAACGCTTTGGCCAAAAATCATAAAACTGGTCTCTTTAGATTCAGTGCATCATGCCGAGTCGTGCGATACCAAATTTTCCCATATCGGCCATTTTGAGCGTCGGCCATTTTGAATATTGTCATAAATTGCTATATTTAACAAAGATATTGGCGTATCGTTACGAAACTCAATATGTGTCTTCGGCACCTAACCTTTATACGACTCAAAAAGTTTCGAGGCAGCGCCACCTTGTGGTCAAAAGTTATAACCAAATTTACAAATATGCTAATAACTTTTGAGTGCGTTATCCTATGGTAAAAGAAATTATCTTTATACGTTCCTTGGGTCAAACCGAGAACACGGATACCAAATTTGTCATAGTCGGCCAAACTTCTTGTCCACCATGTTGTTTTTCTTTAAAAACCTACTTTTTCGAACTCTTCCCAGACCGTTTGTCCAATTTTCACCAAAATTAAACCACATCATCTCCAGACCATCATGACAAAAAGTTATATAAAGAAAGTTGATTCGCCAAACCGTTTACGAATAACTCGCGAAAGAATTCGACACAATGGCCATAGAATTGAAAGCGAGTCTATATCTCCGTAACTCATTAGCGTATTCTGACCAAAATAGGTGTGTCTTATGTCAATCATGGTCTGAGGCTACCTGCAGAGTTTTGGCGCTGTGCCCCCTAGTGGTCAGGAGATATTAAAAAACTGACATTTTTGATTATAACTCCTGAACGCTTTGTCTAAAAATCATGAAACTGCTGTCTTTAGATCCAGTGGCTCATGCCGAGTCCTGTGATACCAAATTTTCCCATATCGGCCATTTTGAGCATCTGCCATTTCGATTTTTCTTATAAGATGCTATGTTTAACAAACACATGACTTTAGTGCTCTGTCAGCAATGGTTTACCCAATTGAAAACAAACTTTGCATGTGTCAATGTCACCACACTCTCAATGTACCACATGAATTGACACTACAATTTGGTTACAGCGCTGCCTGTTGGTTGAATGTGATAAACCATTAAATCGAAATACTAAAGACTGTATTGTTGATTTTTCAGCCATTTAGACTTAAGTCATATTGAAATGTCTTTAGATTCTTACTGCCGTTGGTCTGATGATGCCAGCCATGTCGGCATGACATTTAATGCCCTCCTTGCGCTTGGCCCCGTGATGGCTGCTAGCAGCTATATTTAGGGGCCAAGCACCGAAGGTGCGGAGGCACCTATTGTAATCGTTCTCGTTCTTATTATTATTCTTCTTCCACCCAGAAGTCAATGGCAGCCCATAGAACCGTAAGTGGGAAAATGATGAAATTTGGCACACACATAGAGGACAGTCCAATCATTGACCACACCAATTTTGGAGTCTCTAACTCCATCCCTCTAGCGCCACCAACTGTCCAAAGTTACACTTACATTTATGCTAATAACTCTTGAACCATAAGGGCTAGAAACAAAATTCCTTTGTCCACTGATTCCTTGGCTCAAGCTGATTCGATTGCACCCTATGACGTCATTTTCCGTCATGAAAATTTTTCCGCAATTTTGAATTTTATGAAAAACCTACTTTGTCGAACTCCTCCTAGGCCGTTTGTCTGATTTTCACAAAAATTGAACCACATCATCTCCAGACTATGGAGACAAAAAGTTATGAGAATCAAGTTGATTGGTCAAACCGTTTTTGATAAACATGCGAAAGAGTTCGACGAATTTGCCGCAAAAATGAACTTGAGGCTATATCTCCGCAACGCATTTGCATATTCAGACCAAAATTGGTGTGTGTCATAGTAGTCATAATCTGAGGCTACCTGCAGAGTTTTGGCGCACTGCCCCCTAGTGGTCAGGAGATATAAAAAATTGACTTTTTTGCTTATAACTTCTGAACACTTTGGTCAAAAATCATAAAACTGGTCTCTTTAGATTCAGGGCATCATGCTGAGTCGTGCGATACCAAATTTTCTTATATCGGCCATTTTGGGCGTCGGCCATTTTGAAATTTGTCGTAAAATGCTATATTTTACAAACGCATTGGCGTATCATTACGAAACTCAGTATGTGTCTTTGGGACCTTGATTTGAACCTACACCAAAAGTTTCGGGGCAGCGCCACCTTGTGGTCAAAAGTTATAACACAATTTCCACAAATGCTAATATCTTTTGATTACATTAAGCTATTTTAAAACAAATGATCTTAATATGTTCCTTGGGTCACACCGAGAACACAGATACCAAATTTGACATAGTTTGCCTAAATTTCATATCCGCCATGTTGTTTCATTCAAAAACCTACTTTTTCAAACTCCTCCTAGACCGTTTGTCCGATTTTCACCAAAATCGAATCGTATCATCTTCAGACTGTGCTGACAAAAAGTTATGGATTTCGTGTCGATAGACAAAACCGTTTTCGTATACCGCAATTACAAATTTGAGGTAGTGATGACAAAATGACTAATGCTTTAAGTCAGTAATGTTTTGTCCAAATAACACCAAACTTTGCAGATTTCATTGTCACATTACTCGGACCCAATTCTAACAATTTGGACACAGCGCCATCTATTGGTCCAAAGCAATAAACTATTAAATCAAATTACAGTGTCTGTATTAATGATTTTTAAGCCATTTAGCCTAAAATCATATTAAAATGCATTTAGTTGTTGATTACTTCAATTGCTCTTATGCTGCCGGCCACGTCAATGCCCTGTTTGTGCTTGGCCCCGTCATTGCTGCTTGCAGCTATATTTAGGGGCCAAGCACCGAAGGTGCGGAGGCACCTATTGTAATCGTTCTCGTTCTTATTATTATTCTTCTTCCACCCAGAAGTCAATGGCAGCCCATAGAACCGTATGCAGGAAAATGATGAAATTTGGCACACACATAGAGGACAGTCCAATCATTGACCACACCAATTTTGGAGTCTCTACCTCAATCCCTCTAGCGCCACCAACTGTCCAAAGTTACACTTACATTTATGCTAATAACTCTTGAACCATAAGGGCTAGAAACAAAATTCCTTTGTCCACTGATTCCTTGGCTCAAGCCGATTCGATTGCACCCTATGACGTCATTTTCCGTCATGAAAATTTTTCCGCAATTTTGAATTTTATGAAAAACCTACTTTGTCGAACTCCTCCTAGGCCGTTTGGCCGATTCTCACAAAAATTGAACCACATCATCTCCAGACTATGGAGACAAAAAGTTATGAGAATCAAGTTGATTGGTCATTCCGTTTTTGATAAACTTGCGAAAGAGTTTGACGAATTTGCCGCAAAAATGAACTTGAGGCTATATCTCCGCAACGCATTTGCGTATTCAGACCAAAATTGGTGTGTGTCATAGTAGTCATAATCTGAGGCTACCTGCTGAGTTTTGGCGCACTGCCCCCTAGTGGTCAGGAGATATAAAAAATTGACTTTTTTGCTTATAACTTCTGAACACTTTGGTCAAAAATCATAAAACTGGTCTATTTAGATTCAGGGCATCATGCTGAGTCGTGCGATACCAAATTTTCTTATATCGGCCATTTTGGGCGTCGGCCATTTTGAAATTTGTCGTAAAATGCTATATTTTACAAACGCATTGGCGTATCATTACGAAACTCAGTATGTGTCTTTGGGACCTTGATTTGAACCTACACCAAAAGTTTCGGGGCAGCGCCACCTTGTGGTCAAAAGTTATAACACAATTTCCAAAAATGCTAATAACTTTTGATTACATTAAGCTATTTTAAAACAAATGATCTTAATATGTTCCTTGGGTCACACCGAGAACACAGATACCAAATTTGACATAGTTTGCCTAAATTTCATATCCGCCATGTTGTTTCATTCAAAAACCTACTTTTTCAAACTCCTCCCAGACCGTTTGTCCGATTTTCACCAAAATCGAATCGTATCATCTTCAGACTGTGCTGACAAAAAGTTATGGATTTCGTGTCGATAGACAAAACCGTTTTCGTATACCGCAATTACAAATTTGAGGTAGTGATGACAAAATGACTTTAATGCTTTAAGTCAGTAATGTTTTGTCCAAATAACACCAAACTTTGCAGATTTCATTGTCACATTACTCGGACCCAATTCTAACAATTTGGACACAGCGCCAACTATTGGTCCAAAGCGATAAACTTTTCATTCAAATTACAGTGTCTGTATTAATGATTTTTCAGCCATTTAGCCTAAAATCATATTAAAATGCATTTAGTTGTTGATTACTTCAATTGCTCTTATGCTGCCGGCCACGTCAATGCCCTGTTTGTGCTTGGCCCCGTCATTGCTGCTTGCAGCTATATTTAGGGGCCAAGCACCGAAGGTGCGGAGGCACCTATTGTTTTTGTTCCGGTTCTTATTATTATTAGGGGCCAAGCACCGAAGGTGCGGAGGCACCTATTGTAATCGTTCTCGTTCTTATTATTAGGGGCCAAGCACCGAAGGTGCGGAGGCACCTATTGTAATCGTTCTCGTTCTTATTATCCCAGAAGTCAATGGCAGCCCATAGAACCGTATGCAGGAAAATGATGAAATTTGGCACACACATAGAGGACAGTCCAATCATTGACCACACCAATTTTGGAGTCTCTACCTCAATCCCTCTAGCGCCACCAACTGTCCAAAGTTACACTTACATTTATGCTAATAACTTTTGAACCATAAGGGCTAGAAACAAAATTCCTTTGTCCACTGATTCCTTGGCTCAAGCCGATTCGATTGCACCCTATGACGTCATTTTCCGTCATGAAAATTTTTCCGCAATTTTGAATTTTATGAAAAACCTACTTTGTCGAACTCCTCCTAGGCCGTTTGTCTGATTCTCACAAAAATTGAACCACATCATCTCCAGACTATGGAGACAAAAAGTTATGAGAATCAAGTTGATTGGTCAAACCGTTTTTGATAAACATGCGAAAGAGTTCGACGAATTTGCCGCAAAAATGAACTTGAGGCTATATCTCCGCAACGCATTTGCATATTCAGACCAAAATTGGTGTGTGTCATAGTAGTCATAATCTGAGGCTACCTGCAGAGTTTTGGCGCACTGCCCCCTAGTGGTCAGGAGATATAAAAAATTGACTTTTTTGCTTATAACTTCTGAACACTTTGGTCAAAAATCATAAAACTGGTCTCTTTAGATTCAGGGCATCATGCTGAGTCGTGCGATACCAAATTTTCTTATATCGGCCATTTTGGGCGTCGGCCATTTTGAAATTTGTCGTAAAATGCTATATTTTACAAACGCATTGGCGTATCATTACGAAACTCAGTATGTGTCTTTGGGACCTTGATTTGAACCTACACCAAAAGTTTCGGGGCAGCGCCACCTTGTGGTCAAAAGTTATAACACAATTTCCAAAAATGCTAATAACTTTTGATTACATTAAGCTATTTTAAAACAAATGATCTTAATATGTTCCTTGGGTCACACCGAGAACACAGATACCAAATTTGACATAGTTTGCCTAAATTTCATATCCGCCATGTTGTTTCATTCAAAAACCTACTTTTTCAAACTCCTCCTAGACCGTTTGTCCGATTTTCACCAAAATCGAATCGTATCATCTTCAGACTGTGCTGACAAAAAGTTATGGATTTCGTGTCGATAGACAAAACCGTTTTCGTATACCGCAATTACAAATTTGAGGTAGTGATGACAAAATGACTTTAATGCTTTAAGTCAGTAATGTTTTGTCCAAATAACACCAAACTTTGCAGATTTCATTGTCACATTACTCGGACCCAATTCTAACAATTTGGACACAGCGCCAACTATTGGTCCAAAGCGCTAAACTTTTCATTCAAATTACAGTGTCTGTATTAATGATTTTTCAGCCATTTAGCCTAAAATCATATTAAAATGCATTTAGTTGTTGATTACTTCAATTGCTCTTATGCTGCCGGCCACGTCAATGCCCTGTTTGTGCTTGGCCCCGTCATTGCTGCTTGTTAGGGGCCAAGCACCGAAGGTGCGGAGGCACCTATTGTAATCGTTCTCGTTCTTATTATTATTCTTCTTCCACCCAGAAGTCAATGGCAGCCCATAGAACCGTAAGTGGGAAAATGATGAAATTTGGCACACACATAGAGGACAGTCCAATCATTGACCACACCAATTTTGGAGTCTCTACCTCAATCCCTCTAGCGCCACCAACTGTCCAAAGTTACACTTACATTTATGCTAATAACTCTTGAACCATAAGGGCTAGAAACAAAATTCCTTTGTCCACTGATTCCTTGGCTCAAGCCGATTCGATTGCACCCTATGACGTCATTTTCCGTCATGAAAATTTTTCCGCAATTTTGAATTTTATGAAAAACCTACTTTGTCGAACTCCTCCTAGGCCGTTTGTCTGATTTTCACAAAAATTGAACCACATCATCTCCAGACTATGGAGACAAAAAGTTATGAGAATCAAGTTGATTGGTCATTCCGTTTTTGATAAACTTGCGAAAGAGTTCGACGAATTTGCCGCAAAAATGAACTTGAGGCTATATCTCCGCAACGCATTTGCGTATTCAGACCAAAATTGGTGTGTGTCATAGTAGTCATAATCTGAGGCTACCTGCAGAGTTTTGGCGCACTGCCCCCTAGTGGTCAGGAGATATAAAAAATTGACTTTTTTGCTTATAACTTCTGAACACTTTGGTCAAAAATCATAAAACTGGTCTCTTTAGATTCAGGGCATCATGCTGAGTCGTGCGATACCAAATTTTCTTATATCGGCCATTTTGGGCGTCGGCCATTTTGAAATTTGTCGTAAAATGCTATATTTTACAAACGCATTGGCGTATCATTACGAAACTCAGTATGTGTCTTTGGGACCTTGATTTGAACCTACACCAAAAGTTTCGGGGCAGCGCCACCTTGTGGTCAAAAGTTATAACACAATTTCCAAAAATGCTAATAACTTTTGATTACATTAAGCTATTTTAAAACAAATGATCTTAATATGTTCCTTGGGTCACACCGAGAACACAGATACCAAATTTGACATAGTTTGCCTAAATTTCATATCCGCCATGTTGTTTTCTTCAAAAACCTACTTTTTCAAACTCCTCCTAGACCGTTTGTCCGATTTTCACCAAAATCGAATCGTATCATCTTCAGACTGTGTTGACAAAAAGTTATGGATTTCGTGTCAATAGACAAAACCGTTTTCGTATACCGCAATTACAAATTTGAGGTAGTGATGACAAAATGACTTTAATGCTTTAAGTCAGTAATGTTTTGTCCAAATAACACCAAACTTTGCACATTTCATTGTGACATTACTCGGACCACATTCTAACAATTTGGACACAGCGCCATCTATTGGTCCAAAGCGATAAACTATTAAATCAAATTACAGTGTCTGTATTAATGATTTTTCAGCCATTTAGCCTAAAATCCTTTTAAAATGCATTTACTGCAATTGGTCTTTTGCTGCCAGCCACATCAATGCCCTGTTTGTGTGCTGCTTGCAGCTATATTTAGGGGCCAAGCACCGAAGGTGCGGAGGCACCTATTGTAATCGTTCTCGTTCTTATTAGGGGCCAAGCACCGAAGGTGCGGAGGCACCTATTGTATCCGTTCTCGTTCTTATTATTATTATTCTTCCGCTTCTTCTTCCACCCACAAGTCAATGGCAGCCCATAGAACCGTAAGTGGGAAAATGATGAAATTTGGCACACACATAGAGGACAGTCCAATCATTAACCACACCAATTTTGGAGTCTCTACCTCAATCCCTCTAGCGCCACCAACTGTCCAAAGTTACACTTACATTTATGCTAATAACTCTTGAACCATAAGGGCTAGAAACAAAATTCTTTTGTCCACTGATTCTTTGGCTCATGCTGATTCGATTGCACCCTATGACGTCATTTTCCGTCATGAAAATTTTTCCGCAATATTGAATTTTATGAAAAACCTACTTTGTCGAACTCCTCCTAGGCCTTTTGTCTGATTCTCACAAAAATTGAACCACATCATCTCCAGATTATGGAGACAAAAAGTTATGAGAATCAAGTTGATTGGTAATTCCGTTTTTGATAAACTTGCGAAAGGGTTCGACGAATTTGCCGCAAAAATGAACTTGAGGCTATATCTCCGCAACGCATTTGCGTATTCAGACCAAAATTGGTGTGTGTCATAGTAGTCATAATCTGAGGCTACCTGCAGAGTTTTGGCGCACTGCCCCCTAGTGGTCAGGAGATATAAAAAATTGACTTTTTTGCTTATAACTTCTGAACACTTTGGTCAAAAATCATAAAACTGCTCTCTTTAGATTCAGGGCATCATGCTGAGTCATGCAATACCAAATTTTCTTATATCGGCCATTTTGGGTGTCGGCCATTTTGAAATTTGTCGTAAAATGCTATATTTTACAAACGCATCGACGTATCATTACGAAACTCAATATGTGTCTTTGGGACCTTGATTTGAATCTACACCAAAAGTTTCGGGGCAGCGCCACCTTGTGGTCAAAAGTTATAACAAAATTTACATAAATGCTAATAACTTTTGATTACATTAAGCTATTTTAAAAGAAATGATCTTATTATGTTCCTTGGGTCACGCCGAGAACACAGATACCAAATTTGATATAGTTTGCCTAAATTTCCTGTCCGCCATGTTGTTTTCTTCAAAAACCTACTTTTTCTAACTCCTCCCAGACCGTTTGTCCGATTTTCACCAAAATCAAATCGTATCATCTTCAGACAGTGTTGACAAAAAGTTATGGATTTCGTGTCAATAGACAAAACCGTTTTCGTATACCACAATTACAAATTTGAGGTAGTGATGAGAAAATGACTTTAATGCTCTATGTCAGTAATGTTTTGTCCAAATAACACCAAACTTTGCACATTTCATTGTGACATTACTCGGACCACATTCTAACAATTTGGACACAGCGCCATCTATTGGTCCAAAGCAATAAACTATTAAATCAAATTACAGTGTCTGTATTAATGATTTTTCAGCCATTTAGCCTAAAATCATATTAAAATGCATTTAGTTGTTGATTACTTCAATTGCTCTTATGCTGCCGGCCACGTCAATGCCCTGTTTGTGCTTGGCCCCGTCATTGCTGCTTGTTATTATTATTCTTCTTCCACCCAGAAGTCAATGGCAGCCCATAGAACCGTAAGTGGGAAAATGATGAAATTTGGCACACACATAGAGGACAGTCCAATCATTAACCACACCAATTTTGGAGTCTCTACCTCAATCCCTCTAGCGCCACCAACTGTCCAAAGTTACACTTACATTTATGCTAATAACTCTTGAACCATAAGGGCTAGAAACAAAATTCTTTTGTCCACTGATTCTTTGGCTCATGCTGATTCGATTGCACCCTATGACGTCATTTTCCGTCATGAAAATTTTTCCGCAATATTGAATTTTATGAAAAACCTACTTTGTCGAACTCCTCCTAGGCCTTTTGTCTGATTCTCACAAAAATTGAACCACATCATCTCCAGATTATGGAGACAAAAAGTTATGAGAATCAAGTTGATTGGTAATTCCGTTTTTGATAAACTTGCGAAAGGGTTCGACGAATTTGCCGCAAAAATGAACTTGAGGCTATATCTCCGCAACGCATTTGCGTATTCAGACCAAAATTGGTGTGTGTCATAGTAGTCATAATCTGAGGCTACCTGCAGAGTTTTGGCGCACTGCCCCCTAGTGGTCAGGAGATATAAAAAATTGACTTTTTTGCTTATAACTTCTGAACACTTTGGTCAAAAATCATAAAACTGCTCTCTTTAGATTCAGGGCATCATGCTGAGTCATGCAATACCAAATTTTCTTATATCGGCCATTTTGGGTGTCGGCCATTTTGAAATTTGTCGTAAAATGCTATATTTTACAAACGCATCGACGTATCATTACGAAACTCAATATGTGTCTTTGGGACCTTGATTTGAATCTACACCAAAAGTTTCGGGGCAGCGCCACCTTGTGGTCAAAAGTTATAACAAAATTTACATAAATGCTAATAACTTTTGATTACATTAAGCTATTTTAAAAGAAATGATCTTATTATGTTCCTTGGGTCACGCCGAGAACACAGATACCAAATTTGACATAGTTTGCCTAAATTTCCTGTCCGCCATGTTGTTTTCTTCAAAAACCTACTTTTTCTAACTCCTCCCAGACCGTTTGTCCGATTTTCACCAAAATCAAATCGTATCATCTTCAGACAGTGTTGACAAAAAGTTATGGATTTCGTGTCAATAGACAAAACCGTTTTCGTATACCACAATTACAAATTTGAGGTAGTGATGAGAAAATGACTTTAATGCTCTATGTCAGTAATGTTTTGTCCAAATAACACCAAACTTTGCACATTTCATTGTGACATTACTCGGACCACATTCTAACAATTTGGACACAGCGCCATCTATTGGTCCAAAGCAATAAACTATTAAATCAAATTACAGTGTCTGTATTAATGATTTTTCAGCCATTTAGCCTAAAATCATATTAAAATGCATTTAGTTGTTGATTACTTCAATTGCTCTTATGCTGCCGGCCACGTCAATGCCCTGTTTGTGCTTGGCCCCGTCATTGCTGCTTGCAGCTATATTTAGGGGCCAAGCACCGAAGGTGCGGAGGCACCTATTGTAATCGTTCTCGTTCTTATTAGGGGCCAAGCACCGAAGGTGCGGAGGCACCTATTGTAATCGTTCTCGTTCTTATTATTATTATTCTTCTTCCACCCAGAAGTCAATGGCAGCCCATAGAACCGTAAGTGGGAAAATGATGAAATTTGGCACACTCATAAAGGACAGACCACTCATTTACCACACCAATGTTGGAGTCTCTAACTCCATCCCTCTAGCGCCACCAACTGTCCAAAGTTACACTTACATTTATTCTAATAACTCTTGAACCATAAGGGCTAGAAACAAAATTCCTTTGTACACTGATTCCTTGGCTCAAGACGATTCGATTGCACCCTATGACGTCATTTTCCGTCATGAAAATTTCTCCGCAATTTTGAATTTTATGAAAAACCTACTTTGTCGAACTCCTCCTAGGATCTTTGTCCGATTTTTACGAAAATTGAACCACATCATCTCCAGACGATCTAGACAAAAAGTTATGAGAATCAAGTTGATTGGTCAAACCGTTTACGAATAATTTGCGAAAGAGTTCGACAAATTTGCCGCAAAAATGAACTTGAGGCTATATCTCCGCAACGCATTTGCGTATTCTGACCAAAATTGGTGGGTGTCATAGTAGTCATGATCTGAGGCTACCTGCAGAGTTTTGGCGCACTGCCCCCTAGTGGTCAGGAGATATAAAAAAGTGATTTTTTTGCTTATAACTTCTGAAAACTTTGTTCAAAAATCATAAAACTGGTCTCTTTAGATTCAGGGCATCATGCTGAGTCATGCGATACCAAATTTTCTCATATCGGACATTTTGGGTGTTGGCCATTTTGATTTTTGTCGTAAAATGCTATATTTTACAAACGCATTGGCGTATCATTACGAATCTCAGTATGTGTCTTTGGGACCTTGATTTGAACCTACACCAAAAGTTTCGGGGCAGCACCACCTTGTGGTCAAAAGTTATAACACAATTTCCAAAAATGCTAATAACTTTTGATTACATTAAGCTATTTTAAAACAAATGATCTTAATATGTTCCTTGGGTCACACCGAGAACACAGATACCAAATTTGACATAGTTTGCCTAAATTTCATATCCGCCATGTTGTTTCATTCAAAAACCTACTTTTTCAAACTCCTCCCAGACCGTTTGTCCGATTTTCACCAAAATCGAATCGTATCATCTTCCGACTGTGCTGACAAAAAGTTATGGATTTCGTGTCGATAGACAAAACCGTTTTCGTCTACCGCAATTACAAATTTGAGGTAGTGATGACAAAATGACTTTAATGCTCTATGTCAGTAATGTTTTGTCCAAATAACACCAAACTTTGCAGATTTCATTGTGACCACATTCTAACAATTTGGACACAGCGCCAACTATTGGTCAAAAGCGATAAACTAAAAAAATCAAATTACAGTGTCTGTATCCATGATTTTTCAGCCATTTAGCCTAAAATCATTTTAAAATGCATTTACTTTAATTGGTCTGATGCTGCCAGCCACGTCAATGCCGTGTTTGTGCTTGGCCCCGTCATTGCTGCTTGCAGCTATATTTATTATTATTCTTCTTCCACCCAGAAGTCAATGGCAGCCCATAGAACCGTAAGTGGGAAAATGATGAAATTTGGCACACACATAGAGGACAGTCCAATCATTGACCACACCAATTTTGGAGTCTCTACCTCAACCCCTCTAGCGCCACCAACTGTCCAAAGTTACACTTACATTTATGCTAATAACTCTTGAACCATAAGGGCTAGAAACAAAATTCCTTTGTCCACTGATTCCTTGGCTCAAGCCGATTCGATTGCACCCTATGACGTCATTTTCCGTCATGAAAATTTTTCCGCAATTTTGAATTTTATGAAAAACAAACTTTTTCGAACTCCTCCTAGGCCGTTGGTCCGATTTTCACGAAAATTGAACCACATCATCTCCAGACTATGAAGACAAAAAGTTATGAGAATCAAGTTGATTGGTCATTCCGTTTTTGATAAACTTGCGAAAGAGTTCGACGAATTTGCCGCAAAAATGAACTTGAGGCTATATCTCCGCAACGCATTTGCGTATTCAGACCAAAATTGGTGTGTGTCATAGTAGTCATAATCTGAGGCTACCTGCAGAGTTTTGGCGCACTGCCCCCTAGTGGTCAGGAGATATAAAAAATTGACTTTTTTGCTCATAACTTCTGAACACTTTGGTCAAAAATCATAAAACTGGTCTCTTTAGATTCAGGGCATCATGCTGAGTCGTGCGATACCAAATTTTCTTATATCGGCCATCTTGGGTGTCGGCCATTTTGAAATTTGTCGTAAAATGCTATATTTAACAAACGCATTGGCGTATCATTACGAAACTTAGTATGTGGCTTTGGGACCTTGATTTGACACTACACCAAAAGTTTCGGGGCAGCGCCACCTTGTGGTCAAAAGTTATAACAAAATTTACAAAAATGCTAATAACTTTTGATTACATTAAGCTATTTTAAAACAAATGATCTTATTATGTTCCTTGGGTCACGCCGAGAACACAGATACCAAATTTGACATAGTTTGCCTAAAGTTCCTGTCCGCCATGTTGTTTTCTTCAAAAACCTACTTTTTCTAACTCCTCCCAGACCGTTTGTCCGATTTTCACCAAAATCGAATCATATCATCTTCAGACTGTGTTGACAAAAAGTTATGGATTTCGTGTCAATAGACAAAACCGTTTTTGTATACCGCAATTACAAATTTGAGGTAGTGATGAGAAAATGACTTTAATGCTCTATGTCAGTAATGTTTTGTCCAAATAACACCAAACTTTGCACATTTCATTTTGACATTACTCGGACCACATTCTAACAATTTGGACACAGCGCCATCTATTGGTCCAAAGCGATAAACTATTAAATCAAATTACAGTGTCTGTATTAATGATTTTTCAGCCATTTAGCCTAAAATCCTTTTAAAATGCATTTACTGCAATTGGTCTTTTGCTGCCAGCCACATCAATGCCCTGTTTGTGCTTGGCCCCGTCATTGCTGCTTGCAGCTATATTTAGGGGCCAAGCACCGAAGGTGCGGAGGCACCTATTGTAATCGTTCTCGTTCTTATTATTATTATTCTTCTTCCACCCAGAAGTCAATGGCAGCCCATAGAACCGTAACTGGGAAAATGATGAAATTTGGCATACACATAGACGACAGTCCAATCATTGACCACACCAATTTTGGAGTCTCTACCTCAATCCCTCTAGCGCCACCAACTGTCCAAAGTTGCACTTACATTTATGCTAATAACTCTTGAACCATAAGGGCTAGAAACAAAAATCCTTTGTCCACTGATTCCTTGGCTCAAGCTGATTCGATTGCACCCTATGACGTCATTTTCCGTCATGAAAAAATTCAAAATTGCGGAAAAATTATGAAAAACCTATTTTGTCGAACTCCTCCTAGGCCGTTTGTCTGATTCTCACAAAAATTGAACCACATCATCTCCTGACTATGGAGACAAAAAGTTATGAGAATCAAGTTGATTGGTCATTCCGTTTTTGATAAACTTGCAAAAGAGTTCGACGAATTTGCCGCAAAAATGAACTTGAGGCTATATCTCCGCAACGCATTTGCGTATTCAGACCAAAATTGGTGTGTGTCATAGTAGTCATAATCTGAGGCTACCTGCAGAGTTTTGGCGCACTGCCCCCTAGTGGTCAGGAGATATAAAAAATTGACTTTTTTGCTCATAACTTCTGAACACTTTGCTCAAAAATCATAAAACTGCTCTCTTTAGATTCAGGGCATCATGCTGAGTTGTGCGATACCAAATTTTCTCATATCGGCCATTTTGGGCGTCGGCCATATTGAATTTTGTCCTAAAATGCTATATTTAACAAACGCATTGGCGAATCATTACGAAACTCAATATGAGTCTTTGGGACCTTGATGTGACACTACGCAAAAAGTTTCGGAGCAGCGCCACCTTGTGGTAAAAAGTTAAAACACAATTTACAAAAATGCGAATAACTTTTGATTACATTAAGCTATTTTAAAACAAATGATCTTAATATGTTCCTTGGGTCAAGCCGAGAACACAGATACCAAATTTGAAATAGTTTGTCTAAATTTCATGTCCGCCATGTTGTTTTATTAAAAAACCTACTTTTTCTAACTCCTCCCAGACCGTTTGTCCGATTTTCACCAAAATTGAATCGTATCATCTTCAGACTGAGTTGACAAAAAGTTATGGATTTCGTGTCGATAGACAAAACCGTTTTCGTATACCGAAATTACAAATTTGAGGTAGTGATGACAAAATGACTTAAATGCTCTATGTCAGTAATGTTTTGTGCAAATAACACCAAACTTTGCACATTTCATTGTGACATTACTCGGACCACATTCTAACAATTTGGACACAGCACCATCTATTGGTCCAAAGCGATAAACTATTAAATCAAATTACAGTGTCTGTATTAATGATTTTTCAGCCATTTAGCCTAAAATCATATTAAAATGCATTTAGTTGTTGATTACTTCAATTGCTCTTGTGCTGCCGGCCACGTCAATGCCCTGTTTGTGCTTGGCCCCGTCATTGCTGCTTGTTAGGGGCCAAGCACCGAAGGTGCGGAGGCACCTATTGTTTCTGTTCCGGTTCTTTATTATTATTCCTCTTCTTCTTCTTCTTCTTCTTCTTCTTCTTCCGCCATGGAAGTCTATGGCAGGCCATAGAACCGTTTGCGGGAAAATGATGAAATTTGGCACACTGAAAGAGGATAAGCCAATCATTGACCATAGCAATTTTGAAGTCTCTAACTCAATGTCTCTAGCGCCACCAACTGTCCAAAGTTGAACTCACGTTTACGTTAATAACTTTTGAACCGTATGTCCTAGAAACAAAATTCTTTCGTCCACTAATTCCTTGGCTCAAGACGATTCGATTGCACCCTATGACGTCATTTTCCGCCATGAAAATTTTTCCGCCATTTTGAATTTTATGAAAAACCTGCTTTTTCGAACTCCTCCTAGGCTGTTTGTCCGATTTTCTCGAAAATTCAACCACATCATCTCCAGACCATGGGGACAAAAAGTTATTCAAAGAAAGTTGATTCGTCAAACCGTTTACGAATACCTTGCGAATGAATTAGACAAAATGGCCGCAGAAATGAAAGCGAGGCCATATCTCCACAATGCATTAGCGTATTCTGACCAAACTTGGTGTGTGTTACGGTAATCAAGATCTGAGGCTACCTGCAGAGTTTTGGCACAGTGCCCCCTAGTGGTCAGGAGATATGAAAAAGTGAAATATTTGCTTATAACTTCTGAACGCTTTGGCCAAAAATCATAAAACTGGCCTCTTTAGATTCAGTGCATCATGCCGAGTCGTGTGATACCAAATTTTCCTATATCGGCCATTTTGAGTGTCGGCCATTTTGAATTTTGTCATAAATTGCTATATTTAATGAACACATTGGCGTATCGTTACGAAACTCGATATGTGTCTCTGGCATCTAGGCTTGATAAGACACAAAAAGTTTCGAGGCAGCGCCACCTTGTGGTCAAAAGTTATAACCAAATTTACAAATTTGCTAATAACTTTTTAATACGTTAACCTATGCTAAAATAAACTGTATTTTTACGTTCCTTGGATCAAGCCGAGAACACAGATACTAAATTTGTCATAGTCGTCCAAACTTCCTGTCCGCCATGTTGTTTTTCTTTAAAAACCTACTTTTTCGAACTCCTCCTAGACCGTTCGTCCAATTTTCACCAAAATTGAACCACATCATCTCCAGACCATGTTGACCAAAAGTTATTCACAGAAAGTTGATTCGTCAAACCGTTTACGAATAACTCGCGAAAGAATTCGACACAATGGCCATTGAATTAAAAGCAAGGCTATATCTCCGCAACTCATTAGCGTATTCTGACCAAACTTACTGTGTGTCATGTCAATCATGATCTGAGGCTACCTGCAGAGTTTTGGCGCTCTGCCCCCTAGTGGTCAGGAGATATGAAAAACTGACATTTTTGATTATAACTCCTGAACGCTTTGTCCAAAAATCATGAAACTGCTCTCTTTAGATTCAGTGTATTATGCCGAGTCCTGCGATACCAAATTTTCCCATATCGGCCATTTTCAGCGTCGGCTATTTAGAATTTTGTCATGAAATGCTATGCTTAACAAACACATGACTTTAAAGCTGTATGTCAGCAATGCTTTACCCTATTGACACCAAACTTTGCATGTGTCATTGTCACCTCACTCTGGATATACCACATGATTTGACACATCAGTTTGGTTACAGCGCTGAGTTATCGAACGTGATAAACCATTACATTGAATTGCTAAAGACCGTATTGATGATTTTTCAGCCATTTAGACTGAAGTCATATTGATATGTCTTTAGATGCTTACTGCTGTTGGTCTGATGCTGCCAGCCATGTCGGCATAACATTTAATGCCCTCCTTATGCTTGGCCCCGTCATGGCTGCTTGCAGCTATATTTAGGGGCCAAGCACCGAAGGTGCGGAGGCACCTATTGTTTCTGTTCCGGTTCTTTATTATTATTAGGGGCCAAGCACCGAAGGTGCGGAGGCACCTATTGTTTTTGTTCCGGTTCCTATTATTATTATTATTCTGCGTCTTCTGCCATTGAAGTCTATGGCAGCCCATAGAACCGTAAGCGGGAAAATGAAAAAAAGTTGGCACACTCATTAAGGACAGTCCAATCATTGACCATAGCAAAATTGAAGTCTCTAACTCAATATCTGTAGCGCCACCAACTGTCCAAAGTTGAACTAACGTTTATGCTAATAACTTTTGAACCGTATGACCTAGAAACAAAATTCTTTTGTCCACTGATTCCTTGGCTCAAGACGATTCGATTGCACCCTATGACGTCATTTTCCGTCATGAAATTTCTCCCGCCATTTTGAATTTTATGAAAAACCTACTTTTTCGAACTCCTCCTAGGCCGTTTTTCCGATTTCAACGAAAATTGAACCACATCATCTCCAGACAATGTGGACAAAAAGTTATCCAAAGAAAGTTGATATGTCAAACCGTTTACGAATAACTCGCGAAAGAATCCGACGTAATGGTCGCAAAAATGAAATTGAGGCTTTATCTCCGCAACCCATTAGCGTTTTCTGACCAAACTAGGTGTGTCTTATGTCAATCATGATCTGAGGCTACCTGCAGAGTTTTGGCGCTGTGCCCCCTAGTGGTCAGGAGATATGAAAAAGTTAAATATTTGCTTATAACTTCTGAACGCTTTGGCCAAAAATAATAAAACTGGTCTCTTTAGATTCAGTGCATCATGCCGAGTCGTGCGATACCAAATTTTCCCATATCGGCCATTTTGAGCGTCGGCCATTTTGAATATTGTCATAAATTGCTATATTTAACAAAGATATTGGCGTATCGTTACGAAACTCAATATGTGTCTTCGGCACCTAACCTTGATACGACTCAAAAAGTTTTGAGGCAGCACCCCCTTGTGGTCAAAAGTTATAACCAAATTTACAAATATGCTAATAACTTTTGAGTACGTCAACCTATGGTAAAACAAATTATCTTTATACGTTCCTTGGGTCAAACCGAGAACACAGATACCAAATTTGTCATAGTCGGCCAAACTTCCTGTCCACCATGTTGTTTTACTTTAAAAACCTACTTTTTCGAACTCCTCCCAAACCGTTTGTCCAATTTTCACCAAAATTAAACCACATCATCTCCAGACCATCATGACAAAAAGTTATCTAAAGAAAGTTGATTCGCCAAACCGTTTACGAATAACTCGCGAAAGAATTCGACACAATGGCCATAGAATTGAAAGCAAGGCTTTATCTCCGCAACGCATTAGCGTATTCTGACCAAACTTGGTGTGTGTTATGGCAATGATGGTCTGAGGCTACCTGCGGAGATTTGGCGCTCTGCCCCCTAGTGGTCTGGAGATATGAAAAAGTTAAATATTTGCTTATAACTTCTGAACGCTTCGACCAAAAATCATAAAACTGGTCTCGTTAGATTCAAGGCATCATGCCGAGTCGTGCGATACCAAATTTTCCCATATCGGCCATTTTGAGGGTCGGCCATTTTGAATTTTGTCATAAATTGCTATATTTAACAAACACATTGGCGTATCGTTACGAAACTCGATATGTGTCTTCGACATCTGGGCCTGATACAACACAAAAAGTTTCGAGGCAGCGCCACCTTGTGGTCAAAAGTTAGAACCAAATTTACAAAAATGCTAATAACTTTTGAATACGTTAACCTATGGTAAAATAAGTTGTCTTTATATGTTCCTTGGGTCAAACCGAGAACACAGATACCAAATTTGTCATAGTCGGCCAAACTTCCTGTCCGCCATGTTGTTTTTCTTTAAAAACCTACTTTTTCGAACTCCTCCCACACCGTTTGTCCAATTTTCACCAAAATTGAATCATAACATCGTCAGACCATGCTGACAAAAAGTTATTAAAATAAAGTTGATTCGTCAAACAGGATTCGATAAAAATGCGAACGAATTTGACCAAATGGCCACCAAATAAAGCGTGGCTATATCTCTGCAACGCATTAGCGTATTCTGACCAAACTTTCTGTGTGTCATGTCAATCATGATCTGAGGCTATCTGCAGAGTTTTGGCGCTCTGCCCCCTAGTGGTCAGGAGATATGAAAAACTGACATTTTTGATTATAACTCCTGAACGCTTTGTCCAAAAATCATGAAACTGCTGTCTTTAGATTCAGTGCATCATGCCGAGTCCTGTGATACCAAATTTTCCCATATCGGCCATTTTGAGCGTCTGCCATTTCGATTTTTCTTATAAGATGCTATGTTTAACAAACACATGACTTTAGTGCTCTGTCAGCAATGGTTTACCCAATTGAAAGCAAACTTTGCATGTGTCAATGTCACCACACTCTCAATGTACCACATGAATTGACACTACAATGCCTGTTGGTTGAATGTGATAAACCATTAAATCGAATTACTAAAGACCGTATTGTTGATTTTTCAGCCATTTAGACTTAAGTCATATTGAAATGTCTTTAGATTCTTACTGCCGTTGGTCTGATGATGCCAGCCATGTCGGCATGACATTTAATGCCCTCCTTGTGCTTGGCCCCGTGATGGCTGCTAGCAGCTATATTTCCTCTTCTTCTTCTTCTTCTTCTTCTTCTTCTTCTTCCGCCATGGAAGTCTATGGCAGGCCATAGAACCGTTTGCGGGAAAATGATGAAATTTGGCACACTGATCAAGGACAAGCCAATCATTGACCATAGCAAATTTGAAGTCTCTAACTCAATGTCTCTAGCGCCACCAACTGTCCAAAGTTGAACTCACGTTTACGTAAATAACTTTTGAACCGTATGTCCTAGAAACAAAATTCTTTCGTCCACTGATTCCTTGGCTCAAGACGATTCGATTGCACCCTATGACGTCATTTTCCGTCATAAAAATTTTCCCGCCATTTTGAATTTTATGAAAAACCTACTTTGTCGAACTCCTCCTAGGTCGTTTGTCCGATTTTCACGAAAATTGAACCACATCATCTCCAGACCATGGGGACAAAAAGTTATACAAAGAAAGTTGATTTGTCAAACCGTTTACGAATAACTTGCGAAAGAATTAGACAAAATGACCGCAGAAATAAAAGTGAGGCTATATCTCCGCAACGGATTAGCGTATTCTGACCAAACTTGGTGTGTGTTACGTCAGTCATGATTTGAAGCTATGTGCAGAGTTTTGGTGCAGTGCCTCCTAGTGGTCTGGAGATATAAAAAAGTGAAATATTTTCTCATAACTTCTGAACGCTTCGACCAAAAATCATAAAACTGGTCTCTTTAGATTCAGTGCATCATGTCGAGTCGTGTGATACCAAATTTTCCTATATCGGCCATTTTGAGTGTCGGCCATTTTGAATTTTGTCATAAATTGCTATATTTAATGAACACATTGGCGTATCGTTACGAAACTCGATATGTGTCTTCGGCACCTGGGCCTGATGCAACACAATAAGTTTCGAGGCAGCGCCACCTTGTGGTCAAAAGTTATAAACAAATTTACAAAAATGCTAATAACTTTTGAATACTTTAATCTATGGTAAAATAAGTTGTCTTTATATGTTCCTTGGTTCAAACCGAGAACACAGATACCAAATTTGTCATAGTCGACCAAACTTCCTGTCCACCATGTTGTTTTTCTTTAAAAACCTACTTTTTCGAACTCCTCCCACACCGTTTGTCCAATTTTCACCAAAATTGAATCATAACATCTTCAGACCATGCTGACAAAAAGTTATAAAAATGAAATTGATTCGTCAAACAGGTTTCGATAAAATTGCGAACGAATTTAACGCTTTGTCCAAAAATCATGAAACTGCTCTCTTTAGATTCAGTGTATTATTCCGAGTCCTGCGATACCAAATTTTCATATCGGCAATTTTCAGCGTCGGCTATTTAGAATTTTGTCATGAAATGCTATGCTTAACAAACACATGACTTTAAAGCTGTATGTCAGCAATGCTTTACCCTATTGACACCAAACTTTGCATGTGTCACCTCACTCTGGATATACCACATGATTTGACACATCAGTTTGGTTACAGCGCTGAGTTATCAAACGTGATAAACCATTACATTGAATTGCTAAAGACCGTATTGATGATTTTTTCAGCCATTTAGATTGAAGTCATATTGGTATGTCTTTAGATGCTTACTGCTGTTGGTCTGATGCTGCCAGCCATGTCGGCATAACATTTAATGCCCTCCTTATGCTTGGCCCCGTCATGGCTGCTTGCAGCTAATTAGGGGCCAAGCACCGAAGGTGCGGAGGCACCTATTGTAATTGTTCCGGTTCTTTATTATTATTATTCATCTTCTTCTTCCGCCATGGAAGTCTATGGCAGCCCATAGAACCGTTTGCGGGAAAATGATCAAATTTGGCACACTGATAAAGGACAAGCCAATCATTGACCATAGCAAATTTGAAGTGTCTAACTCAATGTCTCTAGCGCCACCAACTGTCCAAAGTTGCACTCACGTTTACGTAAATAACTCTTGAACCGTATGTCCTAGAAACAAAATTCTTTCGTCCACTAATTCCTTGGCTCAAGACGATTCGATTGCACCCTATGACGTCATTTTCCGTCATGAAAATTTTCCCGCCATTTTGAATTTTACGAAAAACCTACTTTTTCGAACTCCTCCTAGGCTGTTGGTCCGATTTTCACGAAAATTTAACCACATCATCTCCAGACTATGTGTACAAAAAGTTATTAAAAGAAAGTTGATTTGTCAAACCGTTTACGAATAACTTGCGAAAGAATTCAACAAAATGGCCGAAGAAATGAAAGAGAGGCTTTATCTCCGCAACGCATTAGCGTATTCTGACCAAACTTGGTGTGTGTTATGGCAATGATGTTCTGAGGCTATTTGCAAAGAATTGGCGCTCTGCCCCCTAGTGGTCTGGAGATACGAAAAAGTGAAATATTTGCTTATAACTTCTGAACGCTTCGACCAAAAATCATAAAACTGGTCTCGTTAGATTCAGGGCATCATGCCGAGTCGTGCGATACAAAATTTTCCCATATCGGCCATTTTGAGGGTCGGCCATTTTGAATTTTGTCATAAATTGCTATATTTAACAAACACATTGGCGTATCGTTACGAAACTCGATATGTGTCTTCGGCATCTGGGCCTGATACAACACAAAAAATTTCGAGGCAGCGCCACCTTGTGGTCAAAAGTTATAAACAAATTTACAAAAATGCTAATAACTTTTGAACACGTTAACCTATGGTAAAATAAGTTGTCTTTACACGTTCCTTGGGTCAAACCGAGAACACAGATACCAAATTTGTCATAGTCGGCCAAACTTCCTGTCCGCCATGTTGTTTTTCTTTAAAAACCTACTTTTTCGAACTCCTCCCACACCGTTTGTCCAATTTTCACCAAAATTGAATCATAACATCTTCAGACCATGCTGACAAAAAGTTATTAAAATAAAGTTGATTCGTCAAACAGGTTTCGATAAAATTGCGAACGAATTTGACCAAATTGCCACCAAATAAAGCAAGACTATATCTCTGAAATGCATTAGCGTATTCTGACCAAACTTTCTGTGTGTCATGTCAATCATGATCTGAGGCTACCTGCAGAGTTTTGGCGCTCTGCCCCCTAGTGGTCAGGAGATATGAAAAACTGACATTTTTGATTATAACTCCTGAATGCTTTGTCCAAAAATCATGAAACTGCTCTCTTTAGATTCAGTGCATCATGCCGAGTCCTGCGATACCAAATTTTCCCATATCGGCCATTTTCAGCGTCAGCTATTTAGAATTTTGTCATGAAATGCTATGCTTAACAAACACATGACTTTAAAGCTGGATGTCAGCAATGCTTTACCCTATTGACACCAAACTTTGCATGTGTCATTGTCACCTCACTCTGGATAAACCACGTGATTTGACATATCAGTTTGGTTACAGCTCTGCCTGTTGGTCAAACGTGATAAACCGTTAAATCGAATTACTAAAGACCGTATTGATGATTTTTCAGCCATTTAGACTGAAGTCATATTGAAATGTCTTTAGATGCTTCCTGCCGTTGGTCTGATGCTGCCAGCCATGTCGGCATGACATTTAATGTCTTCTTTGTGCTTGGCCCCGTCATGGCTGCTTGCAGCTATATTTATTATTATTATTATTATTATTATTATTCTTCTTCTGCCATTGAAGTCTATGACAGCCCATAGAACCGTAAGCGGGAAAATGAAAAAAAGTTGGCACACTCATAAAGGACAGTCCAATCATTGACCATAGCAAAATTGAAGTCTCTAACTTAATCTCTCTAGCGCCACCGACTGTCCAAAGTTGCACTCACGTTTACGTAAATAACTTTTGAACCGTATGTCCTAGAAACAAAATTCTTTTGTCCACTGATTCCTTGGCTCAAGACGATTCGATTGCACCCTATGACGTCATTTTCCGTCATGAAAATTTTCCCGCCATTTTGAATTTTTTGAAAAATCTACTTTTTCGAACTCCTCCTAGGCCGTTCGTCTGATTTTCACGAAAATTGAACCACATCATCTCCAGACTATGCGTACAAAAAGTTATTAAAAGAAAGTTGATTTGTCAAACCGTTTACGAATAACTTGCGAAAGAATTCGACAAAATGGCCGCAGAAATGAAAGTGCGGCTCTATCTCCGCAACGCATTAGCGCATTCTGACCAAACTTGGTGTGTGTTACAACAATCATGATATGAGGCTCCCTGCGGAGTTTTGGTACAGTGCCTCCTAGTGGTCAGGAGATATGAAAAATTGAAATATTTGCTTATAACTTCTGAACGCTTTGGCCAAAAATAATAAAACTGGTCTCTTTAGATTCAGTGCATCATGCCGAGTCGTCCGATACCAAATTTTCCCATATCGGCCATTTTGAGCGGTGGCCATTTTGAATTTTTTCATAAATTGCTATATTTAACAAACGCATTGACATATCGTTACGAAACTCGATATGTGTCTTCGGCACCTGGGCCTGATATGACACAAAAAGTTTTGGGGCAGCTCCACCTTGTGGTCAAGAGTTATAACTAAATTTACAAAAATGCTAATAACTTTTGAACACGTTAACCTATGGTAAAATAAGTTGTCTTTATACGTTACTTGGGTCAAACCGAGAACACAGATACCAAATTTGTCATAGTCGGCCAAACTTCCTGTCCGCCATGTTGTTTTTCTTTAAAAACCTACTTTTTCGAACTCCTCCCACACCGTTTGTCCAATTTTCACCAAAATTGAATCATAACATCTTCAGACCATGCTGACAAAAAGTTATTAAAATAAAGTTGATTCATCAAACAGGTTTCGATAAAATTGCGAACAAATTTGACCAAATGGCCACCAATTAAAGCGAGGCTATATCTCCGCAACGCATTAGCGTATTCTGACCAAACTTTCTGTGTGTCATGTCAATCATGATCTGAGGCTACCTGCAGAGTTTTGGCGCTCTGCCCCCTAGTGGTCAGGAGATATACAATACTGACATTTTTTATTATAACTCCTGAACGCTTTGTCCAAAAATCATGAAACTGCTGTCCTTAGATTCAGGGCATCATGCCGAGTCGTGCGATACCAAATTTTCCCATACCGGCCATTTTCAGCGTCAGCTATTTAGAATTTTGTCATGAAATGCTATGCTTAACAAACACATGACTTTAAAGCTGGATGTCAGCAATGCTTTACCCTATTGACACCAAACTTTGCATGTGTCATTGTCACCTCACTCTGGATAAACCACGTGATTTGACATATCAGTTTGGTTACAGCGCTGCCTGTTGGTCAAACGTGATAAACCGTTAAATCGAATTACTAAAGACCGTATTGATGATTTTTCAGCCATTTAGACTGAAGTCATATTGAAATGTCTTTAGATGCGTCCTGCCGTTGGTCTGATGCTGCCAGCCATGTCGGCATGACATTTAACGCCCTCCTTATGCTTGGCCCCGTCATGGCTGCTTGCAGCTATATTTAGGGGCCAAGCACCGAAGGTGCGGAGGCACCTATTGTTTTTGTTCCGGTTCTTTATTATTATTCTTCTTCTTCTTCCGTCATTGAAGTCTATGACAGCCCATAGAACCGTAAGCGGGAAAATGAAAAAAATTTGGCACACTCATAAAGGACAGTCCAATCATTGACCATAGCAAAATTGAAGTCTCTAACTCAATCTCTATAGCGCCACCAACTGTCCAAAGTTGAACCAACGTTTATGCTCATAACTTTTGAACCGTATGACCTAGAAACAAAATTCTTATATCCACTGATTCCTTGGCTCAAGCCGATTCGATTGCACCCTATGACGTCATTTTCCGTCATGAAATTTATCCCGCCATTTTGAATTTTATGAAAAACCTACTTTGTCGAACTCCTCCTAGGCCGTTTTTCCGATTTCAACGAAAATTGAACCACATCATCTCCAGACAATGTGGACAAAAAGTTATCCAAAGAAAGTTGATATGTCAAACCGTTTACGAATAACTGGCGAAAGAATCTGACGTAATGGTCGCAAAAATGAAATTTAGGCTTTATCTCCGCAACGCATTAGCGTTTTCTGACCAAACTAGGTGTGTGTTATGTCAATCATGATCTGAGGCTACCTGCAGAGTTTTGGCGCTGTGCCCCCTAGTGGTCAGGAGATATGAAAAAGTTAAATATTTGCTTATAACTTCTGAACGCTTTGGCCAAAAATAATAAAACTGGTCTCTTTAGATTCAGTGCATCATGCCGAGTCGTGCGATACCAAATTTTCCCATATCGGCCATTTTGAGCGTCGGCCATTTTGAATATTGTCATAAATTGCTATATTTAACAAAGATATTGACGTATCGTTACGAAACTCAATATGTGTCTTCGGCACCTAACCTTGATACGACTCAAAAAGTTTCGAGGCAGCACCCCCTTGTGGTCAAAAATTATAACCAAATTTACAAATATGCTAATAACTTTTGAGTGCGTTAACCTATGGTAAAACCAATTATCTTTATACGTTCCTTGGGTCAAACCGAGAACACAGATACCAAATTTGTCATAGTCGGCCAAACTTCTTGTCCACCATGTTGTTTTTCTTTGAAAACCTACTTTTTCGAACTCCTCCCAGACCGTTTGTCCAATTTTCACCAAAATTAAACCACATTATCTCCCGACCATCGTGACAAAAAGTTATCCAAAGAAAGTTGATATGTCAAACCGTTTACGAATAACTCGCGAAAGAATCCGACGTAATGGTCACAAAAATGAAATTGAGGCTTTATCTCCGCGATGCATTAGCGTTTTCTGACCAAACTAGGTGTGTGTTATGTCCAACATGGTCTGAGGCTACCTGCAGAGTTTTGTTGCTCTGCCCCCTAGTGGTCAGGAGATATTAAAAAACTGACATTTTTGATTATAACTCCTGAACGCTTTGTCTAAAAATCATGAAACTGCTGTCTTTAGATCCAGTGGGTCATGCCGAGTCCTGTGATACCAAATTTTCCCATATCGGCCATTTTGAGCGTCTGCCATTTCGATTTTTCTTATAAGATTCTTTGTTTAACAAACACATGACTTTAGTGGTCTGTCAGCAATGGTTTACCCAATTGAAAGCAAACTTTGCATGTGTCAATGTCACCACACTCTCAATGTACCACATGAATTGACACTACAATGTGGTTACAGCGCTGCCTGTTGGTTGAATGTGATAAACCATTAAATCGAATTACTAAAGACCGTATTGTTGATTTTTCAGCCATTTAGACTTAAGTCATATTGAAATGTCTTTAGATTCTTACTGCTGTTGGTCTGATGATGCCAGCCATGTCGGCATGACATTTAATGCCCTCCTTGCGCTTGGCCCCGTGATGGCTGCTAGCAGCTATATTTATTATTCATCTTCTTCTTCCGCCATGGAAGTCTATGGCAGCCCATAGAACCGTTTGCGGGAAAATGATAAAATTTGGCACACTGATAAAGGACAAGCCAATCATTGACCATAGCAAATTTGAAGTGTCTAACTCAATGTCTCTAGCGCCACCAACTGTCCAAAGTTGCACTCACGTTTACGTAAATAACTCTTGAACCGTATGTCCTAGAAACAAAATTCTTTCGTCCACTAATTCCTTGGCTCAAGACGATTCGATTGCACCCTATGACGTCATTTTCCGTCATGAAAATTTTCCCGCCATTTTGAATTTTACGAAAAACCTACTTTTTCGAACTCCTCCTAGGCCGTTGGTCCGATTTTCACGAAAATTGAACCACATCATCTCCAGACTATGCGTACAAAAAGTTATTAAAAGAAAGTTGATTTGTCAAACCGTTTACGAATAACTTGCGAAAGAATTCAACAAAATGGCCGCAGAAATGAAAGCGAGGCTTTATCTCCGCAACGCATTAGCGTATTCTGACCAAACTTGGTGTGTGTTATGGCAATGATGGTCTGAGGCTATCTGAAAAAGATTTGGCGCTCTGCCCCCTAGTGGTCTGGAGATATGAAAAAGTGAAATATTTGCTTATAACTTCTGAACGCTTCGACCAAAAATCATAAAACTGGTCTCGTTAGATTCAGGGCATCATGCCGAGTCGTGCGATACAAAATTTTCCCATATCGGCCATTTTGAGGGTCGGCCATTTTGAATTTTGTCATAAATTGCTATATTTAACAAACACATTGGTGTATCATTACGAAACTCGATATGTGTCTTCGGCATCTGGGCCTGATACAACACAAAAAATTTCGAGGCAGCGCCACCTTGTGGTCAAAAGTTATAAACAAATTTACAAAAATGCTAATAACTTTTGAACACGTTAACCTATGGTAAAATAAGTTGTCTTTATACGTTCCTTGGGTCAAACCGAGAACACAGATACCACATTTGTCATAGTCGGCCAAACTTCCTGTCCGCCATGTTGTTTTTCTTTAAAAACCTACTTTTTCGAACTCTTCCCACACCGTTTGTCCAATTTTCACCAAAATTGAATCATAACATCTTCAGACCATGCTGACAAAAAGTTATTAAAATAATGTTGATTCGTCAAACAGGTTTCGATAAAATTGCGAACGAATTTGACCAAATTGCCACCAAATAAAGCAAGACTATATCTCTGAAACGCATTAGCGTATTCTGACCAAACTTTCTGTGTGTCATGTCAATCATGATCTGACGCTACCTGCAGAGTTTTGGCGCTCTGCCCCCTAGTGGTCAGGAGATATGAAAAACTGACATTTTTGATTATAACTCCTGAATGCTTTGTCCAAAAATCATGAAACTGCTCTCTTTAGATTCAGTGCATCATGCCGAGTCCTGCGATACCAAATTTTCCCATATCGGCCATTTTCAGCGTCAGCTATTTAGAATTTTGTCATGAAATGCTATGCTTAACAAACACATGACTTTAAAACTGGATGTCAGCAATGCTTTACCCTATTGACACCAAACTTTGACACCAAACTTTGCATGTGTCATTGTCACCTCACTCTGGATAAACCACGTGATTTGACATATCAGTTTGGTTACAGCGCTGCCTGTTGGTCAAGCGTGATAAACCGTTAAATCGAATTACTAAAGACCGTATTGATGATTTTTCAGCCATTTAGACTGAAGTCATATTGAAATGTCTTTAGATGCTTCCTGCCGTTGGTCTGATGCTGCCAGCCATGTCGGCATGACATTTAATGCCTTCTTTGTGCTTGGCCCCGTCATGGCTGCTTGCAGCTATATTTATTATTATTATTCTTCTTCTGCCATTGAAGTCTATGACAGCCCATAGAACCGTAAGCGGGAAAATGAAAAAAAGTTGGCACACTCATAAAGGACAGTCCAATCATTGACCATAGCAAAATTGAAGTCTCTAACTCAATCTCTATAGCGCCACCAACTCTCCAAAGTTGCACTCACGTTTACGTAAATAACTTTTGAACCGTATGTCCTAGAAACAAAATTCTTTTGTCCACTGATTCCTTGGCTCAAGACGATTCGATTGCACCCTATGACGTCATTTTCCGTCATGAAAATTTTCCCGCCATTTTGAATTTTTTGAAAAACCTACTCTTTCGAACTCCTCCTAGGCCTTTCGTCCGATTTTCACGAAAATTGAACCACATCATCTCCAGACAATGTGGACAAAACGATATATAAAGAAAGTTGATTCGTCAAACCGTTTACGAATAACTCGCGAAAGAATCTGAGGTAAAAGTCGCCAAAATGAAATTGAGGCTTTATCTCCGCAACGCATTAGCCTTTTCTGACCAAACTAGGTGTGTGTTATGTCAATCATGGTCTGAGGCTACCTGAAGAGTTTTGGCGCTGTGCCCCCTAGTGGTCAGGAGATATTAAAAAACTGACCGTACGCTTTGTCTAAAAATGCTTTGTCTAAAAATCATGAAACTGCTGTCTTTAGATCCAGTGGTTCATGCCGAGTCCTGTGATACCAAATTTTCCCATATCGGCCATTTTGAGCGTCTGCCATTTCAATTTTTCTTATAAGATGCTATGTTTAACAAACACATGACTTGACATGACATTGAAAGCAAACTTTGGTGATAAACCATTAAATCGAAATACTAAAGACCGTATTGTTGATTTTTCAGCAATTTAGACTTAAGTCATATTGAAATGTCTTTAGATTCTTACTGCCGTTGGTCTGATGATGCCAGCCAAACCTACTTTGTCGAACTCCTCCTAGGCCGTTTGGCCGATTCTCACAAAAATTGAACCACATCATCTCCAGACTATGGAGACAAAAAGTTATGAGAATCAAGTTGATTGGTCATTCCGTTTTTGATAAACTTGCGAAAGAGTTTGACGAATTTGCCGCAAAAATGAACTTGAGGCTATATCTCCGCAACGCATTTGCGTATTCAGACCAAAATTGGTGTGTGTCATAGTAGTCATAATCTGAGGCTACCTGCAGAGTTTTGGCGCACTGCCCCCTAGTGGTCAGGAGATATAAAAAATTGACTTTTTTGCTTATAACTTCTGAACACTTTGGTCAAAAATCATAAAACTGGTCTATTTAGATTCAGGGCATCATGCTGAGTCGTGCGATACCAAATTTTCTTATATCGGCCATTTTGGGCGTCGGCCATTTTGAAATTTGTCGTAAAATGCTATATTTTACAAACGCATTGGCGTATCATTACGAAACTCAGTATGTGTCTTTGGGACCTTGATTTGAACCTACACCAAAAGTTTCGGGGCAGCGCCACCTTGTGGTCAAAAGTTATAACACAATTTCCAAAAATGCTAATAACTTTTGATTACATTAAGCTATTTTAAAACAAATGATCTTAATATGTTCCTTGGGTCACACCGAGAACACAGATACCAAATTTGACATAGTTTGCCTAAATTTCATATCCGCCATGTTGTTTCATTCAAAAACCTACTTTTTCAAACTCCTCCCAGACCGTTTGTCCGATTTTCACCAAAATCGAATCGTATCATCTTCAGACTGTGCTGACAAAAAGTTATGGATTTCGTGTCGATAGACAAAACCGTTTTCGTATACCGCAATTACAAATTTGAGGTAGTGATGACAAAATGACTTTAATGCTTTAAGTCAGTAATGTTTTGTCCAAATAACACCAAACTTTGCAGATTTCATTGTCACATTACTCGGACCCAATTCTAACAATTTGGACACAGCGCCAACTATTGGTCCAAAGCGATAAACTTTTCATTCAAATTACAGTGTCTGTATTAATGATTTTTCAGCCATTTAGCCTAAAATCATATTAAAATGCATTTAGTTGTTGATTACTTCAATTGCTCTTATGCTGCCGGCCACGTCAATGCCCTGTTTGTGCTTGGCCCCGTCATTGCTGCTTGCAGCTATATTTATTATTATTCTTCTTCCACCCAGAAGTCAATGGCAGCCCATAGAACCGTAAGTGGGAAAATGATGAAATTTGGCACACTCATAAAGGACAGTCCACTCATTTACCACACCAATTTTGGAGTCTCTAACTCCATCCCTCTAGCGCCACCAACTGTCCAAAGTTACACTTACATTTATTCTAATAACTCTTGAACCATAAGGGCTAGAAACAAAATTCCTTTGTACACTGATTCCTTGGCTCAAGACGATTCGATTGCACCCTATGACGTCATTTTCCGTCATGAGAATTTCTCCGCAATTTTGAATTTTATGAAAAACCTACTTTGTCGAACTCCTCCTAGGATCTTTGTCCGATTTTTACGAAAATTGAACCACATCATCTCCAGACTATCTAGACAAAAAGTTATGAGAATCAAGTTGATTGGTCAAACCGTTTACGAATAATTTGCGAAAGAGTTCGACAAATTTGCCGCAAAAATGAACTTGAGGCTATATCTCCGCAACGCATTTGCGTATTCTGACCAAAATTGGTGTGTGTCATAGTAGTCATAATCTGAGGCTACCTGCAGAGTTTTGGCGCACTGCCCCCTAGTGGTCAGGAGATATAAAAAATTGACTTTTTTGCTCATAACTTCTGAACACTTTGGTCAAAAATCATAAAACTGGTCTCTTTAGATTCAGGGCATCATGCTGAGTCGTGCGATACCAAATTTTCTTATATCGGCCATCTTGGGTGTCGGCCATTTTGAAATTTGTCGTAAAATGCTATATTTAACAAACGCATTGGCGTATCATTACGAAACTTAGTATGTGGCTTTGGGACCTTGATTTGACACTACACCAAAAGTTTCGGGGCAGCGCCACCTTGTGGTCAAAAGTTATAACAAAATTTACAAAAATGCTAATAACTTTTGATTACATTAAGCTATTTTAAAACAAATGATCTTATTATGTTCCTTGGGTCACGCCGAGAACACAGATACCAAATTTGACATAGTTTGCCTAAATTTCCTGTCTGCCATGTTGTTTTCTTCAAAAACCTACTTTTTCTAACTCCTCCCAGACCGTTTGTCCGATTTTCACCAAAATTGAATCGTATCATCTTCAGACTGAGTTGACAAAAAGTTATGGATTTCGTGTCAATAGACAAAACCGTTTTCGTATACCGAAAGTACAAATTTGAGGTAGTGATGACAAAATGACTTTAATGCTCTATGTCAGTAATGTTTTGTCCAAATAACACCAAACTTTGCAGATTTCATTGTGACCACATTCTAACAATTTGGACACAGCGCCATCTATTGGTCCAAAGCAATAAACTATTAAATCAAATTACAGTGTCTGTATTAATGATTTTTAAGCCATTTAGCCTAAAATCATATTAAAATGCATTTAGTTGTTGATTACTTCAATTGCTCTTATGCTGCCGGCCACGTCAATGCCCTGTTTGTGCTTGGCCCCGTCATTGCTGCTTGCAGCTATATTTAGGGGCCAAGCACCGAAGGTGCGGAGGCACCTATTGTAATCGTTCTCGTTCTTATTAGGGGCCAAGCACCGAAGGTGCGGAGGCACCTATTGTAATCGTTCTCGTTCTTATTAGGGGCCAAGCACCGAAGGTGCGGAGGCACCTATTGTTTTTGTTCCGGTTCCTATTATTATTAGGGGCCAAGCACCGAAGGTGCGGAGGCACCTATTGTTTTTGTTCCGGTTCTTATTATTATTCTTCCGCTTCCGCTTCCGCCATTGGAGTCTATGGCAGGCCATAGAACCGTTTGCGGGAAAATGATCAAATTTGGCACACTGATAGAGGACAAGCCAATCATTAACCGTAGCAAATTTGAAGTCTCTAACTCAATGTCTCTAGTGCCACCAACTGTCCAAAGTTGCACTAACGTTTACGTGAATAACTTTTGAACCGTATGTCCTAGAAACAAAATTCTTTCGTCCACTAATTCCTTGGCTCAAGACGATTCGATTGCACTCTATGACGTCATTTTCCGTCATGACAATTTTCCCGCCATTTTGAATTTTACGAAAAACCTACTTTTTCGAACTCCTCCTAGGCCGTTGGTCCGATTTTCACGAAAATTGAACCACATCATCTCCAGACTATGCGTACAAAAAGTTATTAAAAGAAAGTTGATTTGTCAAACGGTTTACGAATAACTTGCGAAAGAATTTGACAAAATGGCCACAGAAATGAAAGGGAGGCTTTATCTCCGCAACGCATTAGCGTATTCTGACCAAACTTGGTGTATGTTATGGCAATGATGGTCTGAGGGTACCTGCGGAGATTTGGCGCTCTGCCCCCTAGTGGTTTGGAGATATGAAAAAGTGAAATATTTGCTTATAACTTCTGAACGCTTCGACCAAAAATCATAAAAATGGTCTCGTTAGATTCAGGTTATCATGCCGAGTCGTGAGATACTAAATTTTCCCATATCGGCCATTTTGAGGGTCGGCCATTTTGAATTTTGTCATAAATTGCTATATTTAACAAACACATTGGCGTATCATTACGAAACTCGATAAGTGTCTTCGGCATCTGGGCCTGATACAACACAAAAAGTTTCGAGGCAGCGCCACCTTGTGGTCAAAAGTTATAAACAAATTTACAAAAATGCTAATAACTTTTGAACACGTTAACCTATGGTAAAATAAGTTTTCTTTATACGTTCCTTGGGTCAAACCGAGAACGCAGATACCAAATTTGTCATAGTCGGCCAAACTTCCTGTCCGACATGTTGTTTTTCTTTAAAAACCTACTTTTTCGAACTCCTCCCACACCGTTTGTCCAATTTTCACCAAAATTGAATCATAACATCTTCAGACCATGCTGACAAAAAGTTATTAAAATAAAGTTGATTCGTCTAACAGGTTTCGATAAAAATGCGAACCAATTTGAGCAAATGGCCACCAAATAAAGCGAGGCTATATCTCTGCAACGCATTAGCGTATTCTGACCAAACTTTCTGCGTGTCATGTCAATCATGATCTGAGGCTACCTGCAGAGTTTTGGCGCTCTGCCCCCTAGTGGTCAGGAGATATGAAAAACTGACATTTTTTATTATAACTCCTGAACGCTTTGTCCAAAAATCATGAAACTGCTGTCTTTAGATTCAGTGCATTATGCCGAATCCTGCGATACCAAATTTTCTCATATCGGCCATTTTCAGCGTCGGCTAGTTATAATTTTGTCATGAAATGCTATGCTTAACAAACACATGACTTTAAAGCTGTGTTTCATCAATGCTTTACCCTATTGACACCAAACTTTGCATGTATCATTGTCACCTCACTCTGGATATGCCACATGATTTGACACATCAATTTGGTTACATCGCTGCCTGTTGGTCGAATGTGATAAACCGTTAAATCGAATTACTAAAGACCTTATTGATGATTTTTCAGCCATTTAGACTGAAGTCATATTGAAATGTCTTTAGATGCTTTCTGCCGTTGGTCTGATGCTGCCAGCCATGTCGGCATAACATTTAATGCCCTCCTTATGCTTGGCCCCGTCATGGCTGCTTGTTATTATTATTCTTCTTCCACCCAGAAGTCAATGGCAGCCCATAGAACCGTAAGTGGGAAAATGATGAAATTTGGCACACACATAGAGGACAGGCCAATCATTGACCACACCAATTTTGGAGTCTCTACCTCAACCCCTCTAGCGCCACCAACTGTCCAAAGTTACACTTACATTTATGCTAATAACTCTTGAACCATAAGGGCTAGAAACAAAATTCCTTTGTCCACTGATTCCTTGGCTCAAGCCGATTCGATTGCACCCTATGACGTCATTTTCCGTCATGAAAATTTTTCCGCAATTTTGAATTTTATGAAAAACAAACTTTTTCGAACTCCTCCTAGGCCGTTGGTCCGATTTTCACGAAAATTGAACCACATCATCTCCAGACTATGAAGACAAAAAGTTATGAGAATCAAGTTGATTGGTCATTCCGTTTTTGATAAACTTGCGAAAGAGTTCGACGAATTTGCCGCAAAAATGAACTTGAGGCTATATCTCCGCAACGCATTTGCGTATTCAGACCAAAATTGGTGTGTGTCATAGTAGTCATAATCTGAGGCTACCTGCAGAGTTTTGGCGCACTGCCCCCTAGTGGTCAGGAGATATAAAAAATTGACTTTTTTGCTCATAACTTCTGAACACTTTGGTCAAAAATCATAAAACTGGTCTCTTTAGATTCAGGGCATCATGCTGAGTCGTGCGATACCAAATTTTCTTATATCGGCCATCTTGGGTGTCGGCCATTTTGAAATTTGTCGTAAAATGCTATATTTAACAAACGCATTGGCGTATCATTACGAAACTTAGTATGTGGCTTTGGGACCTTGATTTGACACTACACCAAAAGTTTCGGGGCAGCGCCACCTTGTGGTCAAAAGTTATAACAAAATTTACAAAAATGCTAATAACTTTTGATTACATTAAGCTATTTTAAAACAAATGATCTTATTATGTTCCTTGGGTCACGCCGAGAACACAGATACAAAATTTGACATAGTTTGCCTAAAGTTCCTGTCCGCCATGTTGTTTTCTTCAAAAACCTACTTTTTCTAACTCCTCCCAGACCGTTTGTCCGATTTTCACCAAAATCGAATCATATCATCTTCAGACTGTGTTGACAAAAAGTTATGGATTTCGTGTCAATAGACAAAACCGTTTTTGTATACCGCAATTACAAATTTGAGGTAGTGATGAGAAAATGACTTTAATGCTCTATGTCAGTAATGTTTTGTCCAAATAACACCAAACTTTGCACATTTCATTTTGACATTACTCGGACCACATTCTAACAATTTGGACACAGCGCCATCTATTGGTCCAAAGCGATAAACTATTAAATCAAATTACAGTGTCTGTATTAATGATTTTTCAGCCATTTAGCCTAAAATCCTTTTAAAATGCATTTACTGCAATTGGTCTTTTGCTGCCAGCCACATCAATGCCCTGTTTGTGCTTGTTAGGGGCCAAGCACCGAAGGTGCGGAGGCACCTATTGTTTTTGTTCCGGTTCTTATTAGGGGCCAAGCACCGAAGGTGCGGAGGCACCTATTGTTTTTGTTCCGGTTCTTATTATTAGGGGCCAAGCACCGAAGGTGCGGAGGCACCTATTGTTTTTGTTCCGGTTCTTCTTATTATTATTATTATTAGGGGCCAAGCACCGAAGGTGCGGAGGCACCTATTGTATCCGTTCTCGTTCTTATTATTATTATTCTTCCGCTTCTTCTTCTTCCACCCACAAGTCAATGGCAGCCCATAGAACCGAATGCGGGAAAATGATGAAATTTGGCACACACATAGAGGACAGTCCAATCATTGACCACACCAATTTTGGAGTCTTTACCTCAATCCCTCTAGCGCCACCAACTGTCCAAAGTTACACTTACATTTATGCTAATAACTCTTGAACCATAAGGGCTAGAAACAAAATTCCTTTGTCCACTGATTCCTTGGCTCAAGCCGATTCGATTGCACCCTATGACGTCATTTTCCGTCATGAAAATTTTTCCGCAATTTTGAGTTTTATGAAAAACCTACTTTGTCAAACTCCTCCTAGGCCGTTTGTCCGATTCTCACAAAAATTGAACCACATCATCTCCAGACTATGCAGACAAAAAGTTATGGAAATCAAGTTGATTGGTCATTCCGTTTTTGATAAACTTGCGAAAGAGTTCGACGAATTTGCCGCAAAAATGAACTTGAGGCTATATCTCCGCAACGCATTGGCATATTCAGACCAAAATTGGTTTGTGTCATAGTAGTCATAATCTGAGGCTACCTGCAGAGTTTTGGCGCACTGCCCCCTAGTGGTCAGGAGGTATAAAAAATTGACTTTTTTGCTTATAACTTCTGAACACTTTGTTCAAAAATCATAAAACTGGTCTCTTTAGATTCAGGGCATCATGCTGAGTCATGCGATACCAAATTTTCTTATATCAGCCATTTTGGGCGTCGGGCATTTTGAAATTTGTCGTAAAATGCTATATTTTACAAACGCATTGGCGTATCATTACGAAACTCAATATGTGTCTTTGGGACCTTGATTTGAATCTACTCCAAAAGTTTCGGGGCAGCGCCACCTTGTGGTCAAAAGTTATAACAAAATTTCCAAAAATGCTAATAACTTTTTAATTACATTAAGGTATTTTAAAACAAATGATCTTATTATGTTCCTTGGGTCACGCCGAGAACACAGATACAAAATTTGACATAGTTTGCCTAAATTTTCTGTCCGCCATGTTGTTTTCTTTGAAAACCTACTTTTTCTAACTCCTCCCAGACCGTTTGTCCGATTTTCACCAAAATTGAATCGTATCATCTTCAGACTATGGTGACAAAAAGTTATGGATTTCGTGTCAATAGACAAAACCGTTTTTGTATACCGCAATCACAAATTTGAGGTAGTGATGAGAAAATGACTTTAATGCTCTATGTCAGTAATGTTTTGTCCAAATAACACCAAACTTTGCACATTTCATTGTGACATTACTCTGACCACATTCTAACAATTTGGACACAGCGCCATCTATTGGTCCAAAGCGATAAACTATTAAATCAAATTACAGTGTCTGTATTAATGATTTTTCAGCCATTTAGCCTAAAATCATATTAAAATGCATTTAGTTGTTGATTACTTCAATTGCTCTTATGCTGCCGGCCACGTCAATGCCCTGTTTGTGCTTGGCCCCGTCATTGCTGCTTGCAGCTATATTTATTATTATTCTTCTTCCACCCAGAAGTCAATGGCAGCCCATAGAACCGTATACAGGAAAATGATGAAATTTGGCACACACATAGAGGATAGTCCAATCATTGACCACACCAATTTTGGAGTCTCTACCTCAATCCCTCTAGCGCCACCAACTGTCCAAAGTTACACTTACATTTATGCTAATAACTCTTGAACCATAAGGGCTAGAAACAAAATTCCTTTGTCCACTGATTCCTTGGCTCAAGCTGATTCGATTGCACCCTATGACGTCATTTTCCGTCATGAAAATTTTTCCGCAATTTTGAATTTTATGAAAAACCTACTTTGTCGATCTCCTCCTAGGCCGTTTGTCTGATTTTCACAAAAATTGAACCACATCATCTCCAGACTATGGAGACAAAAAGTTATGAGAATCAAGTTGATTGGTCAAACCGTTTTTGATAAACATGCGAAAGAGTTCGACGAATTTGCCGCAAAAATGAACTTGAGGCTATATCTCCGCAACGCATTTGCATATTCAGACCAAAATTGGTGTGTGTCATAGTAGTCATAATCTGAGGCTACCTGCAGAGTTTTGGCGCACTGACCCCTAGTGGTCAGGAGATATAAAAAATTGACTTTTTTGCTTATAACTTCTGAACACTTTGGTCAAAAATCATAAAACTGGTCTCTTTAGATTCAGGGCATCATGCTGAGTCGTGCGATACCAAATTTTCTTATATCGGCCATTTTGGGCGTCGGCCATTTTGAAATTTGTCGTAAAATGCTATATTTTACAAACGCATTGGCGTATCATTAAGAAACTCAGTATGTGTCTTTGGGACCTTGATTTGAACCTACACCAAAAGTTTCGGGGCAGCGCCACCTTGTGGTCAAAAGTTATAACACAATTTCCAAAAATGCTAATAACTTTTGATTACATTAAGCTATTTTAAAACAAATGATCTTAATATGTTCCTTGGGTCACACCGAGAACACAGATACCAAATTTGACATAGTTTGCCTAAATTTCATATCCGCCATGTTGTTTCATTCAAAAACCTACTTTTTCAAACTCCTCCTAGACCGTTTGTCCGATTTTCACCAAAATCGAATCGTATCATCTTCAGACTGTGCTGACAAAAAGTTATGGATTTCGTGTCGATAGACAAAACCGTTTTCGTATACCGCAATTACAAATTTGAGGTAGTGATGACAAAATGACTTTAATGCTTTAAGTCAGTAATGTTTTGTCCAAATAACACCAAACTTTGCAGATTTCATTGTCACATTACTCGGACCCAATTCTAACAATTTGGACACAGCGCCAACTATTGGTCCAAAGCGCTAAACTTTTCATTCAAATTACAGTGTCTGTATTAATGATTTTTCAGCCATTTAGCCTAAAATCATATTAAAATGCATTTAGTTGTTGATTACTTCAATTGCTCTTATGCTGCCGGCCACGTCAATGCCCTGTTTGTGCTTGGCCCCGTCATTGCTGCTTGCAGCTATATTTATTATTATTATTCTTCCACCCAGAAGTCAATGGCAGCCCATAGAACCGTATGCAGGAAAATGATGAAATTTGGCACACACATAGAGGACAGTCCAATCATTGACCACACCAATTTTGGAGTCTCTACCTCAATCCCTCTAGCGCCACCAACTGTCCAAAGTTACACTTACATTTATGCTAATAACTCTTGAACCATAAGGGCTAGAAACAAAATTCCTTTGTCCACTGATTCCTTGGCTCAAGCCGATTCGATTGCACCCTATGACGTCATTTTCCGTCATGAAACTTTTTCCGCAATTTTGAATTTTATGAAAAACCTACTTTGTCAAACTCCTCCTAGGCCGTTTGTCTGATTTTCACAAAAATTGAACCACATCATCTCCAGACTATGGAGACAAAAAGTTATGAGAATCAAGTTGATTGGTCAAACCGTTTTTGATAAACATGCGAAAGAGTTAGACGAATTTGCCGCAAAAATGAACTTGAGGCTATATCTCCGCAACGCATTTGCATATTCAGACCAAAATTGGTGTGTGTCATAGTAGTCATAATCTGAGGCTACCTGCAGAGTTTTGGCGCACTGCCCCCTAGTGGTCAGGAGATATAAAAAATTGACTTTTTTGCTTATAACTTCTGAACACTTTGGTCAAAAATCATAAAACTGGTCTCTTTAGATTCAGGGCATCATGCTGAGTCGTGCGATACCAAATTTTCTTATATCGGCCATTTTGGGCGTCGGCCATTTTGAAATTTGTCGTAAAATGCTATATTTTACAAACGCATTGGCGTATCATTACGAAACTCAGTATGTGTCTTTGGGACCTTGATTTGAACCTACACCAAAAGTTTCGGGGCAGCGCCACCTTGTGGTCAAAAGTTATAACACAATTTCCTAAAATGCTAATAACTTTTGATTACATTAAGCTATTTTAAAACAAATGATCTTAATATGTTCCTTGGGTCACACCAAGAACACAGATACCAAATTTGACATAGTTTGCCTAAATTTCATATCCGCCATGTTGTTTCATTCAAAAACCTACTTTTTCAAACTCCTCCTAGACCGTTTGTCCGATTTTCACCAAAATTGAATCGTATCATCTTCAGACTGTGTTGACAAAAAGTTATGGATTTCGTGTTGATAGACAAAACCGTTCTCGTATACCGCACTTACATATTTGAGGTAGTGATGACAACATGACTTTAATGCTTTACAACACATTAATAATAACATTTTATAACTCTTTAATACTAACACTTTATAACACTTTAATACTTTAAAAAAAATTGGACACAGCACCATCTATTGGTCCAAAGCGATAAACTTTTCAATCAAATTTTTGTGACTATATTTATGATTTTCAGCCATTTCGCCTAAAATCATTTTAAAATGCATTTACTGCAATTGGTCTGATGCTGCCAGCCACGTCAATGCCCTGTTTGTGCTTGGCCCCGTCATTGCTGCTTGCAGCTATATTTCATCTTCTTCTTCTTCTTCTTCTTCTTCTTCTTCTTCTTCCGCCATGGAAGTCTATGTAAGGCCATAGAACCGTTTGCGGGAAAATGATAAAATTTGGCACACTGATAGAGGACAAGCCAATCATTGACCATAGCAAATTTGAAGTCTCTAACTCAATGTCTCTAGCGCCACCAACTGTCCAAAGTTGAACTCACGTTTACGTAAATAACTTTTGAACCGTATGTCCTAGAAACAAAATTCTTTCGTCCACTGATTCCTTGGCTCAAGACGATTCGATTCCACCCTATGACGTCATTTTCCGTCATGAATATTTTTCCGCCATTTTTAATTTTATGAAAAACCTACTTTTTCGAACTCCTCCTAGGCCGTTTGTCCGATTTTCACGAAAATTGAACCACATCATCTCCAGACCATGCTGACAAAAAGTTATTAAAAGAAAGTTGATACGTCAAACTGTTTACGAATAACTTGCGAAAGAAATCGACAAAATGGCAGCATAAATGAAAGCGAGGCTATATCTCCACAACGCATTAGCGTAATCTGACCAAACTTGGTGTCTGTTACGTCAATCATGATCTGAGGCTACCTGCAGAGTTTTGGCACAGTGCCTCCTAGTGGTCAGGAGATATGAAAAAGTTAAATATTTGCTTATAACTCCTGAATGCTTTGGCCAAAAATAATAAAACTGGTTTCTTTAGATTCAGGGCATCATGCCGAGTCGTGCGATACCAAATTTTCCCATGTCGGCCATTTTGATCGTCGGCCATTTTGAATATTGTCATAAATTGCTATATTTAACAAACGCATTGACGTATCGTTACGAAACTCGATGTGTGTCTTCGGCACCTGGAACTGATACGACACAAAAAGTTTCAAGGCAGCGCCACCTTGTGGTCAAAAGTTATAACCAAATTTACAAAAATGCTAATAACTTTTGAATACCTTAACCTATGGTGAAACAAATTGTCTTTATACGTTCCTTGGGTCAAGCCGAGAACACAGATACCAAATTTGTCATAGTCGGCCAAACTTCCTGTCTGCCATGTTGTTTTTCTTTAAAAACCTACTTTTTCGAACTCCTCCCACACCGTTTATCTAATTTTTACCAAAATTGAATCATAACATCTTCAGACCATGCTGACAAAAAGTTATTAAAATTAAATTGATTCGTCAAACAGGTTTCGATAAAATTGCGAACGAATTTGACCAAATGGCCACCAAATAAAGCGAGGCTATATCTCCGCAACGCATTTGCGTATTCTGACCAAACTTTCTGTGTGTCATGTCAATCATGATTTGAGATTACCTGCAGAGTTTTGGCGCTCTGCCCCCTAGTGGTCAGGAGATATGAAAAACTGACGTTTTTGATTATAACTCCTGAAAACTTTGTCCAAAAATCATGAAACTGCTGTCTTTAGATTCAGTGCATCATGCCGAGTCCTGCGATACCAAATTTTCCCATATCGGCCATTTTCAGCGTTGGATATTTAGAACTTTGTCATTAAATGCTATGCTTAACAAACACATGACTTCAAAGCTGTATGTCAGGAATGCTTTACCCTATTGACACCAAACTTTGCATGTGTCATTGTCACCTCACTCTGGATATACCACATGATTTGACACATCAATTTGGTTACAGCACTGCCTGTCGGTCAAACGTGATAAACCGTTAAATCGAATGACTAAAGACCGTATTGATGATTTTTCAGCCATTTAGACTTAAGTCATATTGAAATGTCTTTAGATGCTTACTGCCATTGGTCTGATGATGCCAGCCATGTCGGCATTACATTTAATGCCCTCCTTGTGCTTGGCCCCGTCATGGCTGCTTGCAGCTATATTTGTGATCGCTATTGTTCACGTAGTGAAATATATACATACAGTACAGCAGATAGACAATGGCGCTGAAGATAAGTAAAAACATAAGGTACGAAATTCTCCCTGCAAGGAGTAAAACCCTCCTCTCGTCTCCTTCATGTCAGCAGCGACTCTACTAAAAGATAACGTGTGCGTTACAGTAAATTGTCAAGTAGATGTTAATGGTTATAATTTTAACTGTAATTATTAGGGTAAAACCAAAAATATTTAAAATGGGCAACATTGTTGTCAGAATAGTAGGATCCATGCCCTGTTTTTTAAGTAGAGGGCGAGCAGTTGCATGTTTAAGTGACTCTGGAAAAGTACCTGTTTGTAAACAGCGATTTGTCAAAGACAATAGATTTTGAACAACCACATCTATAACTCGCTTAAAGAAGAGAGGGGGCATTACATCAGTAATATGCTAGAAATACATAAATCCTCCGGTGAACCGGGTATGTAATGCTTCATGATGGCTATATATGGGATTCCACTCTTATTTACATGCCGATCAGCATTCATGAGGTGATTTGCATTGACTATTTATGGTTAAAAATGTGTGTGCAGGGCGGGATGTGAGGCTGGTTCACTTACGCACATCTGCAGGTGATCTGTGATTTATAAAGGGAACGTTGCTTACAGGTGTGCGTACGAACGGTTTTATAAATAGTTTTTTTTTTTGCCGTACACCATTTTTGGCTTTTGGGTGCACGTAAACTTTTAGTAGGGATCCTACGCACAGTTTTATAAATGAGACCCCTGGACATGAGAGGATCAGAAACCATCAGGTGATCCACAGAAGAGACTCACCACTGTGTCTGTGAGGAAAAATAAATGTGTGATTAATGTGTAAATGTTTTTCATACAGGTGGAAGAGACTCAGACTTTACAATTGAATAAACAGCATGTGTGTTAGTAATGTGATATTGAATGATTAATGTTGATTTATTGTTCATATAAGGATGGTTTTGTTTAATTTAAAGCTGGAACAGAGGAAGCAGATCATATGAATCTGTCAGAATCTTCAGTGTAAGGCCTACAAATATAATAATGTTTTATATTATAATGTATTATAACTGATTCATAATGAAGAAAATGTTTCTAATCATAAATGTGATATTTAATACATGAATGTATCATATAATATAAAGTAAATCTACAATGCCAAGTTTGCATGTCAAAACATTTATAGATTTCTTTTACATTCTCACCTATATTTTATCCACATAATATGTTTGTTATTCTGTTTTATATTATATTAAGTTAGTTTTGTGTCTGTATGTTGTTAATGCACAGATTTACAGTATATTGTATTTGTTCTGTGGACGGAGTCTCTTCTTTACAGACCAACTAAACACTTAATACTTAACAGCATTTTACATTTTTCACTTCATCTCTTCTAGATATTTTAATCCACTTTGTTTAGAAATTATAATCTTCCCTTACATATAAATATACAGTTAAGAAAAACTATTTGTTTAAAGTTTACTTGCATGTTTTAAGCATTATTGAAGGAGAAGCAGATGCAGAGATTCTCTTGTGGTTCTCAACCTTGTTCACCCTCAATTTTAATGTTGATTATTATCCCATGTTTATTATAATTAGGCGTGTTGAATAATGACTCAAATTCCTGCATTTTTAACGGTAGTGAGTGTTTCTTGCAACGCCAAGGTCATGGTATTGATTCCCAGGGAAAGCAAGAACTGATTAGAATGTCAATGTGTTTCTTGAATGGAATGCAAGTCGCTTTGGATAAAAGTTTCTGATAAATTGTTATGAATATGAGCTCCGCGCTCCCCTCTCTGGCCACCGGAGGGAGTGCACATATATACTGACGCACACACACTACATTTCCCAGAAACCCACACATTGGACTGATTGTCACACCAGCTGGACACCATTACATGAACTATAAAAGACTCTCATGCAAGCACACACACGGCAAGGTCTTGATTTACTGCAGTTATCATTCTGAGCATTACTATCCTGTCTTGTTTAACCTGTTACTGATTCTGCCTGTTAACCGTGTTTGATTCTGTTCTGCCTGCCCCGACCTGTGCCTGGATTATTGCTCTTGAATGTTATCTGCCCGTCTTGACTTCCCGCCTGGATTATCGTTCCTGATTCTGTCTGCCTGCTAGTGATGGCAAAATGAAGCCCCATGAAGCAGTGAAGCCCTGCAGGGAAATGCTTCACACACACGTAGGGGCTTCAAGATGATTCATTTGCTCGACTACCCCATCATGTGGACAGAAAAATGTATAACATGCTTGGTGCTTGCAATAAAGTGGTGGGATGTGAATCATGCTCTGAATACAAAAATATTATTTGAAGAGTTTTAACATTAATTGTTTTGTGTTACTTTTGTTTTGTTTTTGCTTATGCAACAAGTGACAATTTTAAATAAGGAGGTAAAATAAAGAGTTTATTCATTTTTATTTAAAAACAATTTTTTCCACTATGGCTTTCAAAGTCTAAAAAAATATAATTTATTGAATTGAAAAGTATTGAAATGTAATAATAAAGTGCTCAGCCAAGTCAACCTTCTCAGCTAAATTGAATTACATATGTAAGAGTTAAAAAAACAACTATACAGTGTAGAGTGGGACTATGAATATAAATGGAATACCTGAGCCAGGTTCAACCTGGTTGGTTTCCTCGTTGCCATGCAAGACTCAGTGCCTTAGCATAGTTGAGGTGTTATTATTATAACTTAGCTCCTTGGAACACATCAGATGCTTCAGCTACAAGTATTCAGAAAAGTTGTCACATTTTATTTTATTCATTAATGGAATCTATTACATAGTAATTGCAGGTGCCTTACATTCTTAGGTGAGAACAACTCAAAGTGCTCCCAAACAGGGAAAATCTCCTCTTTCTTGCTGGTTCCATCGCAAAAAAGAAGCTCGAATCGAATGCCAAAAACAGCGCAATAAAGGGACCCAAAAACACAAAAAGCAAGGGACAATACATAGTGTTTCACTGCCGCTTTTACTTCGAGCTGCACTCAAACCTAGCGAATCCTTTCCTGAAGCAGTCACGTGGTACACCCGCTACGCGGGGCTTCAAACGTCAGCACTTACGTCAGCAGCACACGCATCGACCCGCGGTTCATGAACCACTCATCAGATTACTCGACACACGCTTCAGGGATTCGAACCGAGAAGCACATCACTACTGCCTGCCTTTCTGATTCTTGCCTGGATTATCGATTACATATGCTCTCTGTTTGCCCTGACCTTCTGCCTGTATGACCATTCTTATTAAAGACACGCATTTGGATCCTTGCTTGTGAGTACAACCCTTTGTTACATAAATGCAAAAATGTAAAATGTCAATGTATTATTCCCTGCAAAAAAAGGAAATAAAACAGATAAAGAAAAAATACCTCCTCAACTTACACAAAATTATCTGCCAATTCTACTTGATAAGAACATCTCAAAACAAGAAAAAAGCTCAGCAAACGTAGATATTATAACTTACTACTTCTCAGTTGGTTTATTGAAACTCTCTGTATGTTCGTCTACCTCAAAATTCACGGTCTCGGTTACAGATGGTTCAATATTCAGCAGCCAAATTATTAACAGGAACTAGGAAAGTGAACCATATATCCCCAGTCCTCAACTCATTATATTGGCTCCCTATAAAATTTAGAGTGGACTAAGTTTCTCCTTTTCACTTTCAAGGCACTGCTGTCAGGGTTCTGTCACTTCATTCTGGCTTTCTAGTGTTGGGTTGACACTGATCCTTGTCGTGTTTATGTGAGAGTGTGGGGCTTTTGTCGTGCACTCTCTTGTCTGCGTGCTTTCATGTGGTGGTGTCGCGCGCAGTTGGTATGGTTACGAGCTTCGCGCTATGACGTCATGTCATGTTCCACACGTGTTTTATGTGAACACATGGCGATGTGTGTTCGTGTCTTGTTATTGTGTAACCCCACCCATCTTGCTCCCCGATTGTTTCCGGCTGTTTCTACTTGTTATCCTTCCTCCTGTGTCTATTTAATCCCTTCATGTTTGTTGTCCGGTGTCGCGTCGCTGTCTATAATTCCGTTGTCTATGTTTGGCTGTTGTCTCCACGTGTTCTGTGAATAATTTTGCACGCCCAATTTGTTTGTTTTTTTTCAATTTGTTAAAAAAGTTTGAAGTCCAATAAATTTCGTTCCACATCATGATTGTGTCCCACTTGTTGATTCTACACAAAAAAGTACAGTTTCATATCATTATGTTTGAAGCCTGAAATGTGGCAAAAGGTCGCAAAGTTCAAGGGGGCCGAATACTTTCACAATGCACTGTGTATATATATATATATATATATATATATGGCCTATAGGATGCATTGAATTTAATGTATGTAGGCCTACCTTGTTAGAAGAAATCTGATCAAAAAAATTCCCATACAGGGGAAGTTTTTCTCTTTCTTACTGGCTCCATTGAAACAACAAGCAAAACCATCAAAATACAAAAGACCCAAAACTCACCTCTATCACAACCACACTTCTTGATGGGATCCCCTGGGTTTATATAGCTATCAAAATTTTGCGGCAAGATTCGAACCGCTTACTGAACCACTCAGGCGGAAGCGAGGCTTCAGGAGTCATCTCTGACGTCATCGGTTTAAATCTCGATACGTGATACGATAAGATTTCACAACACACGCTCCGAAGCCTCGGCACAGAGCGTAACATCAATATAGTTATGGTTTTCCCTCTCGGGGCAGTTTTCTTTTGTGTGTTTGTTTTATTTTCATTGTAAATAAAATCCTTTCACCCTGCAATACTGAGTCCTCACACTATTCACCTGGGAGCTGACCGTGACAACTGCACAATTCGGCCCCGGATTGTTTCGGCCCCCTGCTTGCAGCTATCATTTTCATCTTATTATTATTTAATCTGATTTCCTCTTAAATGTCTGATTTATTTTTTAACATAAAGCACTTTGGTTTAACTACGGTTGTTAAACGTGTGCTATACATTAAAACTTGACTTGAATAACATTGAAGCAACAACAGACTGTAGAACTTATTGTTTTACTTAATAAATCTCACCTGAGTGTCTTCAGTTGACAGTTTGGATCCTGTAGTAAATCACTGATCTCCTTCACTCCTGATTCTCCAGGATCATTTCCTGTGAGATCCAGCTCTATCAGGTGTGAAGGGTTTGATCTCAGAGCTGAAGCCAGAGCTTTATAACCTTCTTCTGTTACACTGCAGTTAGAGAGTCTAGAACAGAGAGGAAAAAGAAACATTCGGCTTATTAATCAGTGTAACGCAGTCTTTGTTAAGGGAGGAAGGAGGCGGGAACCGGCAGACGATTAAACAGACTTTAATGATGAAATAAAACAAATACAAAATAAACATAATGGCGGCAGTCCCACTGCCGCCCACACGAACACAGAACACAACATAAATCACAGGCCTGTTCCTCTCTCGTCGTTCACTGTCATCGCTAATCCTTTTATGCCTCCGCTCCTCCGTGAGACGAGAGACCGGTGGCTCACAGGTGGCGCTCATTATCAATCAAGCTACCGGCTCTCGTGACGCTCTCACGGTCCCCCGACCCTGCCCTGCTCGCCACAATCAGTTTTTCTAAACATTACCTGAACAAAACTGTTAGAGTTCTGTTTTGTCTTGTTGTCTTCCTGGTTCCCCATGTGTTCTCCTTTTGTCATCATAGTCACCTGACTCGTCATCAACTGTGTTTTCTCTCAGTCCTCGTCCATGGATTGTTGTTATCAAAAGACTGTACTATTGTATTTTCCTCATCTCTGTGCTTTTGTATACACCACAATATATGACTGATATAAATCCTTAGTCAGTTATATTTAACAAAACTTACACCTGAATATAGAATATTAATGTTCTCTGTGGCACTATTATGTTAGACATCTACGTCACTCTCAAGGTTTCTAGTACCTAAATCTGTACAGGTGTGAAAGTCTTTGTTCTGAAGGATCCAAAACAGTTCAAACTGGAAAGTCTATAAATTGCACTGAGCTGAAGCAGCTTTGCAAGAAGGAGTGGGATAAACTGTCCATAATTCCTTCACAGTAATGCAAAACACTCAAACAACTACAGGAACGTTTAGCCAAGACCATCAGCAAAGCTGAAAGCAGAATCAAAGACACGTAGCTCCCTCAAAAACAATAAAATACATGAATCCGGTTACATTTAATATTAAGATCAGTTATAACTACCAGATCTCACCCTCCTTTCTGAGGCAGGTTTACCAGCTCTAACAGACTGAACTGAATTCTGACTCTAAACTAATGCAACTCATGATGAAATCATTACATGAGAAACTGAAATGAAGAACACCATCCAAGTATAAACTTGCAAGAACAAGAATACCGACATGTATGAACTTGTATATCCAATTACTATTATAATCCTTTTACTGCATAATAAATCACAATTATTGTTACATGTTCAATTTTAAAGACTCGATTGTGAACAACAAATAATTCAGCAAAATAAATATTTAGTTAGATTTTTTTTGTGCTCTTTTATCACATATTTTAGGTATATAAGTTAACGCTCCTTCAATGATGTCTGTGACTGAAGTGTACAAGAAGCTTGATTGTGGTCAGGACGGGCCTTTACAAAAAAATTATTTTACAAGTAACTTACAATTACTCTATGCATTTTTTCGAGTTTATGTGGGCATTGACTCTGTTTGCATGAATCACATCAGAATTTGCCTTTTGAATAGCACATGTTTCAGGGAAGTGGCTGCATTAACAATAATGAGGTAAATCATGAAACACTGACATCACTCTCTTTTAAAACAGATTATATTAACAGAAAATATTAGTTTTTTATATGAATTACTTCATTTAAAAGAGACACTTCAAGCTTTCTACAGGCATATTTCTCATGTCTGTGTGGCAAGTATTCCTTGAGTTAGTTCATTTTCAGACATTTCAGAATGGACTTCACTGAAAGAGAGACGGCAGAAAGCATGTCCTGTTTGTTTTCTTTATTTCATTAAAAGCACAACATTTTGCTTTTGTTATGAGTATATACAAATAAAAGTAAACACTCTACAGTTTTGAATGATGCGTTACACTTATATGACCAAAATTCTGCGGATTCTGCTGGATTTTCAATAATATTCTCAAATCTATTCTGAGAATTGATGATTAAAATATTTAAAAAAAGAAAATCTAAAAATCACACAAACTTCTGTTGTCACACAACTTACCTCAGTATCTCCAATTCACACTGTATATTCTTCAGTCCAGAGCAGAGCAGCTTCACTCCTGAATCCTGCAGATTATTATTGTTCATGTTCAGCTCTTTCAGATTGGTGTCTGATCCAAGAACTGTAGCCAGAGCTGAACAGCTTTTGTCTGTTAACTCACAATCATTTAGCCTACAAGACAAAATAAATTACATCACAGAATTAGTTGGATATTTTTATATACAAACACTAAATATGTTATTTATTTTTTTTGTAAAGATAGATAGGTAGTTTATTGTCATTTCACATGTACAAGTACAGTATAACGAAATTAAACTTGGAGCAAGTCTCCGAGCCGCAGCCTGTGCAGGCGCCGCCATACTTTTTTTCTCCAGAGATTACAAAAATCAGTTTAGAAAGCGTTACATAGCAACAGACATGACATACACGGTACATGCGGTCACATGATGGAATTTTTTGTATGGATTGGGAAGAGGAGAAAAGATAAGGACAGGACAGGCAGACGGACGGATGGGGGCGGGGGTAGGGGCGGGGTTTGAGTGAAGTGAAAAAGTCTGAGATTGTGATGAGAGTGTGTGAATGATGTTTTCGAGATCAGCTTCTATGTTTTTGTCCTTGAAGGGAGAAAAGAGTGCACAGGAGATAGCAGACAGTCTGGCAGAATGGGTTCCCAAAATAAACTGACCGAGAGATAGGGAGTTAGGGACATAGGACAGGAAAATAAAAATTTTAATCCATTTTGATGATTCTTCGGTAATTTGTCTGGATCATAATCAATCATCAATTGGTTCTGGTCCTCGGCACTCACTCACTCGCGTCCGGTCGATGCAGTTCTCTAGACATTTCATCTAGCCTCACGGTCAGACCGGTTACAGTCCGTAAAAGTTCACCGACCTGACCACCGATGGAGCCCACTCTTCCCTGCGTGTCCGCAGTACGGACTGCGATGTTACGTTTCAGTTCCTCAATCTGTATCACTCTCTGATCTAGTTCCTTCAAACGGTCACCCACAACACCGACGCGTTCCTTAATTTCAACAGACAGCGGCTGGGTGAATTTGCTTGCAGCTGTCTTACCAATCTTTCAATAGGTCAGGGCAATCCCAAAGCCAAGGAATAGGATCCCCGCCATCAATAATCCAATCATAATTATATCTTTTGCATCCTCAATGGACCGCGCTTCCAGGCACAGGACTTGCCAGTTTTTCCATGAGTCCATCACGTACCCCGACGCAAATGTTCCGTCTGGGCATGAGGGTTCTCTCGGGCCAACCCTCCTTTGTGAGAAAATCTTGTCGATCGCGCTGATTGACCAGTTAATCAATTCCATTTCAGTATTTTTCAGGAGTCCAGCAAGCAGCAGGTCAGAATGAAATACAAGACGAGACGAGAGTACCAGAGCGCTAGAGCAGGGCGGGGGGAGAGAGAAACACGTCTGCACTGTATGAGAGTCAGAGAGAGAAGGTAAATATTTATGCATGTAAAGAGTACATATACATGCATAAATATTTATATAATTATCAATATGATAAAAAAATTGGTGGAAAAAAAAACTGTTCTGCAAAATTTGCTGAAGATCTGCTACATGCTTTCTGAATGATAGTTCATAGTTTTTACCAAGTAGAAAGCCTTCAGGTTGTAGTTCATGTTTCTGTTTTATGTAAAATCTTTACTGATTAAAGTAAATCTAAGAGTATTTCATTATAAGAACTTCTTTATAGCAATTCATATTTCAAGTTTAACAATTACTGGACTAAAGAAACTTTTTTTATAGCTATGTAGAATGTCAAATATGATTCAACAGTTTTTGAAAAACATTTATTTTTAAAACTTTCAATCTTCTTTTGATTGGTCTGCATAACCTTTTGCCCTGAATTAAAACAATTATGCAAATCATAACAAATAATTTTATTGGGAGATATAGAGTAACAACTGATAATATGTGTATTTAAAATAGTCTGTTATACCCTGGATGAGACCAAAACATGACAAAACAAATTAATTAACTTACAGAGCTCTTCTGCAGGTTTTGATTACTGGCAATAATCTAATGAGACACTCGTCTGATTTCTTGAATTTCTGAAGCTCAAACTCCTCCAGCTGTTCCTCTGAGGTCAACAACACAAAGACCACAGCAGACCATTGAGCAGGTGAAAGGTCACCAGATGAGAGACTTCCTTTGCTAAGGTGGGTCTGAATCTCTTTCACCAGAGTTTGGTCATTCAGTTCATTCAGACAGTAGAACAGATTGATGGATCTCTCTGCAGGAAGATTATCTTCTAATTTCTGCTTGATGTACTGAACTATTTCTTTGTTGATCTGGTCATTGCCGTCCTGCTGTGTCAACAGACCTCGTAAGAGTCGTCGATTAGACTGGAGTGACAGACCGAGGATAAAGCGAAGGAAAAGGTCCAGGTGTCCATTGTCACTCTTGAGCGCCTCATCCACTGCAGTCTTGAGAAGATCAATCAAGGTTTCATTTTTGTTTTCCTGTTCTGTAGACTCGTGAACAAACACACTCGTCTTGTTGATGTCTAGAAACAGATGTGCATAAAGGGCTGATATAAACTCTTGAATGCTCAAGTGAACAAAGCAGTACATGGTACCAAGAGTGATCCCTGTTTCCTTCTTAAAGATCTGGGTACACATGCCTGAGTAAACGGATGCCTTATAGACGTCAATACCACAGGCTTCCAGGTCTGTGTCATAGAAGATCAGGTTACTGCTTTCCAGCTGATGAAATCCCAGTTTTCCCAGTGAAAGGATGGCATTTTTATCCCAGGAAACATCTGGTGAATATTCTCCATCATACTTTCGGCGGCTCTGCTGGATCTGAAAGCGCAGAAAGTGTGTGTACATTTGTGTCAGAGTCTTGGGAGTTTCTTCAGTGTTTGATTCCTGCTGTGTTTTAGAGATCTCATCAGCCTGAGTGTTTTTCATATCATGGTTTCTTTTCTCCTCCAGAATGTTCTGGAGAACAGTGGCTGAAATCCAGCAGAAGACTGGGATGTGGCACATGATAAAGAGACTCTTTGATTTCTTAACATGATCAATGATTGTGTTGGCCTGATTCTGATCTGTGAATCTCTTTTTGAAGTACTCTTGCTTTTGTGCGTCACTGAATCCTCGTATCTCTGTCAGCCGGTCGATGCAGTCAGGAGGAATCTTACTGGCAGCTGCTGGTCTGGTGGTGATCCAGATGAGAGCAGAAGGAAGCAGATTTCCCTTCATGAGGTTCGTCAGGAGAACATCCAGAGAGGCTGGTGACGACACATCACACCACGTCTCATTACAGTCAAACTTCAGAGGAAGCCGACATTCATCCAATCCATCAAGAATGAACAGGACTTTTGCATTATTCATTCTTTTAAGGTTCAGCCCTTTTGTCTCTGGGAAAAATTGAGTTATAAGGTCCATCAATCCAAATTTTTCTTTCTCCTTTAAGTTCATCTCTCTGAATGGAAGAGGAAATATGAAGCGGATATCTTGATTTTCTTTTCCTTCTGCCCAATCCAGAACAAACTTTTGCACAGAGACTGATTTTCCGATGCCAGCGACTCCTTTTGTCAGAACAGTTCGGATCTCCTCGTCTTGTTCAGGAGCATCAAACAAATTTCTGCATTCAATCTGTTTCTCCTGTGATTCATGACTCCTGGATGCAACTTCAATCTGTCTGACCTCATGTTCAGTATTGACCTGTTCACTGCCACCCTGAGTGATATAGAGATCTGTGTAGATGTTATTCAGAAGTGTGGAGTCACCATGCTTCGCAATTCCTTCAAACACACATTGATACTTCTTCTTTAGGCCACATTTTAGCTGATGAATGAAGAGCAGCTCATCTAAACACAGGAACAAAAACAGACAGTTTTAGTCTTAATTTTCTCTCCTATATTTATAAGTGTGAATCTGACATATGATCATGAGTCTCTTACGTTCTAGAGTTTCAGCAGATTCATCTTGCTTAATCTCTCTCAGGTAATGCAGTGTGAGATCAAGAGCTGCTGCTTTGATACTGCATTTATTCTCATTAAAGTCCTTCACAAAGTATTGCGTGTTCTGTTTTTGTAATATTTTCTTAAACTTTTGCAGTTCTTTCTTCAGAAATGTGATTATTTTTCTCTCAAGATCCTAAAAAACAAGCAAGAAAAATAAGAGACAAAAACATAATTGTAACGGTGGCGGGTTGGGAAGACACACATGCAAATCAGCACTCTAATGCAAAACCCTCAGGAGACACAGAACAAGGAGCAACCACACACGGGGAAACCACATCAGACAGAAACATCCTGGGAACGTCAACAATCGACAAAGACATGGGAGAACATGAGGGTTTATATATACAGGATAATGGGAAACACCTGACAAAACTAAACACAGGAGGCAACAGGAAGTGACGAGACCCAACATGACTGACAATAATTCATATATACTTGTTCAAAACAATTTTCAGTAATTAAAAATATTTGGAAAAGAATCCAGCAAAAAAAAAAAAAACGTCACTTAGCTTCCATTTAACACAATAATTTTTTTTTTAACATTTTGATTATTTAATGGTTTATTAATTTCAATTCTATTATTTATGTATTGTCTGTTTGTTATAAACATTTATGAACCTGGAATATACCTGGAAGATCCCTGGTAGTTTGTCTTTGAAGTTCTTGTATTTCCTGTGAGTCTGAACGTCTGAGTCTAATGTCTCACAATGAAGCCTGTGTGCAAATAAAATAAAACACTGCATTTATTTGTCAGGTTAACTATTAGAGAAATATTTGGACTTTAACAAAGAGAAAAAAGCGTAGCTATGTTTATGCTGTTACAGAATAAGATCTATGTAAGTATAAATATATAGTAAATTCTGCTTTGAGAATAGATATTTTAATATGCATGTTGTATGTTGTATTTAATACAGTATGTTGTGCAGCAATTGTCACCAAACTCAAATTAAATGGGTATTACAAAAAATATAATTCAAATCAAAACATTTAAATCTTTTTGCTGATGTTCCTTTAGGTTTTATAGCACTGCTGTTTGAAAATTGTAATGATATTTGAATGGTATTTTATGATTTTATGATAATGTAAGGGAGCCGCTCGGCTCAGGCCAACGACGGTTTCCGAGGAGCGGGTGAAGGATCACTGCGCGTTTGGTCTTTTCAGTCGCGGCGAATTTGCACTCGCTTATTATCTGACTCCATGTTTAAATATGACCATAAGTAAACTTTAGAAAGCCGATTGGTCGTCGGTCATTAGTATAATAATTTGGTAAATATACATTTGATTACTCTATTTGAACTCGTTACTCTTATTACACTCGTTCATTCGGGTCTCAGTGTCGCACAGAGTCTCATGCCGGCCAGTACGCGGATCTCACGGTCACTGTACAGCTGATTGTTTCAGACAGACCATTTTGACTGCTGCACTGCTGCTGTTTCCTGTTTGCTCGAGTGGATTGCGTTTGTTTGTGTCGTATAAACTTGTTTTTATTTTAGATTTTAAACTCGACATTCGTTCTTATTGCTAAATACAATACAATACTAGATTATTTAATAAACTGTAATCGTTAACTTTAATCTTAGTCGCTAAACGCGTTAGCATTGTGCTATCTTACTGTCCGTGCATACAGCTTTTTCTCGTTCGCGCCTTTTTCTCGTTCCGGTTGTAGAGCCTGTGCAGCAGGGCAACTGGGTGACTGTGAGACGGCATAATCGCGGGTCAAAAAACCACTGTTCCATTCCGATCAGAGCATCAAACAGGTTCTCCCCACTCAGTGACGCACCCACTGAGAAACCTGTTGAAAGTACCCTAGCGATTCTATTACTCGGAATGTGAAAATAGAGACTCCAGCCACCATAGTCACATGTTTGCCGGGAGCCAGAGCGCCTGACATCAAAGCAAATTTAAAAGTGCTGGCTAAGGCTAATCGTAAATATTCTAAGATTGTTATTCGCGTCGGCGCTAATGATGTCCGACTTCATCAGTCGGAGATCACTAAAACTAATATTAAAGAGGTGTGTGAACTCGCAAGTACGATGTCAGGCACCGTAATTTGCTCTGGCCCTCTTCCTATGCGCAGGAGTGATGAGATGCTTAGCAGATTATCCTCACTCAATGGCTGGATGTCTAAGTGGTGCCCGCAGAATAACATAGGGTTTATAGACAATTGGAAAAGTTTTTGGGGCAGACCTGACCTGTTGAAAAGAGATGGTATTCATCCCACCTGGGATGGTGCCGCTCTTCTCTCTAGTAATTTGGCATATAGTCTTAGAGCTAAACCTTGACTAACTGGGGTCCAGATCAGGAAGCAGACAAACTGGCTAAACCGACCGTCTGCTAGCTGTCTCACGTCACAGAGGTCAGATAAATTCCAACACATAGAGACTCTTTCACCTAGATATCATCCTATAGAGATTGTGTCTGTTCCCCGAATTAGCAAATACAAAAATCTCTCAAAACCGTTTAGGAGTAAAAATTTAATTGATTTACAAACAACTAAGAACGGATATAACACAAATGAACAAATGATAAAGCTTGGGTTACTGAATATACGATCCCTTTCCTCAAAAGCACTTATTGTAAATGATATGATTACAGATCATAAACTAGATGTGCTGTGTTTGACAGAAACTTGGCTAAAACCAGACGATTATATTACTTTAAATGAGTCCACCCCTCAAGATTACTGTTATAAACATGAGCCTTGTCTGAAAGGTAAAGGAGGAGGTGTTGCTGTAATTTATAGTAACACGATCAGTACTGCTCAAAGGTCTAATTTGAAATATAATTATTTTGAAGTAATGGTCCTCAATGTAAAATTATCTAGTGCAAGTAATAATTCCTGTTTAACTTTTGTGCTGGCTATTCTATACAGGCCACCAGGGCACCATACAGACTTTGTCAAAGAATTTGCTGATTTTCTCTCAGAATTAGTAATGTCCTCAGATAAAGTCATAATTGTCGGTGATTTTAATATCCATGTAGATAATGAAAAAGACGCATTGGGATTGGCATTTAGAGACATTTTAAACTCTATTGGAGTTACACAACATGTATCAGGACCCACTCATTCTTGTAATTATACTTTAGATCTAATATTGTCATATGGGATCAATGTTGATACTGTTCAAATTCTGCAGCAGAGCGATGACATCTCAGATCATTACTTAGTTGCGTGTAGATTACCTTCAGCCAAAGTCGAAAAACTAACTCCCTGTTATAAATATAGTAGAACTATCACTCCTAACACAAAAGATAGCTTTATAAATAATCTTCCTGATCAGTTTCATCTACTTAACATCCCAGATAGCCTAGAAGAACTTGATGTTATAACAGAAACTATAAACTCTCTCTTTTCCAGAACTTTAGACACTGTTGCTCCGTTACGCTTAAAGAAGATTAAAGAAAATAGTCCAACACCGTGGTACGACGAGCACACCCGGGCCCTCAAGAGAGCAGCCAGAAAAATGGAGCGGGGCTGGAAAAAAACTAAGCTAGAGGTTTTTCGCATTTCATGGAAAGACAGCTCTATTGCATTCAGAAAGGCCTTAAGATCAGCTAGATCTACTTACTTTTCTACCCTCTTAGAAGAAAACAAATACAACCCTAGGTATTTATTTGATACAGTGACTAAATTAACAAGAAATAAAGCCTAAACCCCAGATGCTTTAAATCAGCACAGCACTAATGACTTCATGGACTTCTTTACTTGCAAAATTCATAATATTAGAGATAATTCATAACAATATTCATAACAACCGTCTACTACAATATTCCAAAATACAGTAAATTTTAGTGTCCCTGAAGAAAAATTGCACTCCTTAATTCTTCCTCCCCAATAGCAATGATCTAAACTCGTTAAATCATCAAAATCAACAGCATGTATGCTAGACCCAATACCAACTAAGCTACTGAAAGAGATGCTTCCAGAAATCATAGATCCTATTCTTAATATAATTAATTCTTCTTTGTCATTAGGATACGTACCAAAAACCTTTAAGCTGGCTGTAATTAAACCGCTTATTAAAAAACCACAACTTGATCCTACAGAATTAGTTAATTACAGGCCGATATCGAATCTACCTTTCTTGTCAAATATTCTAGAAAAGGCAATATCTTTACAACTATGTTCCTTTCTAGAAAGAAACAGCATCTACGAGGATTTCCAGTCAGGATTTAGACCATATCATAGTACTGAGACTGCTGTCATTAGAGTTACAAATGATTTGCTCTTATCCGATCGTGGTTGTATCTCTCTGTTAGTGTTACTGGACCTTAGTGCTGCATTTGATACAATTGACCACAAAATCCTTCTGAATAGACTTGAAAATTATGTTGGCATTAGTGGAGTTGCATTAGCCTGGTTCAAGTCATACTTATCTGACCGTTATCAGTTTGTAGCAGTAAATGAGGAGATGTCATATCGGTCACGGGTTCAGTATGGAGTTCCTCAAGGTTCAGTACTAGGACCATTGCTTTTCACCCTGTACATGCTTCCTTTGGGTGCAGTTATTAGGAAGCATGGCATTAGCTTTCATTGTTACGCTGATGATACTCAGCTCTATATTTCTTCTCATCCTGATGAAACGAACAAATTCACTAAATTAACAGAATGCATAACTGATATAAAAAATTGGATGACTAATAACTTTCTACTGCTAAATTCTGAAAAAACAGAGATTCTAATTATTAGACCAAAAAGTTCAGCACATAATAATCTAGACTACTGCCTAACACTCGATGGCTGCTCTGTCAAGTCTTCGTCGTCAGTTAGAAACCTGGGTGTGCTCTTTGATAGCAATCTTTCATTTGAAAGCCATGTTTCTAGCATCTGTAAAACGGCGTTCTTCCATCTTAAAAATGTATCTAAATTGCGACATATGCCATCTAAGACAAATGCGGAAAAGTTAGTTCATGCGTTCATGAGTTCAAGGCTAGATTATTGTAATGCTTTACTAGGTGGTTGCCCTGTACGCTTAATTAGCAAATTCCAGCTGGTCCAAAATGCAGCAGCTCGAGTTCTTACTAGAACCAGGAAGTATGAGCATATTAGCCCAGTTCTGTCAAACCTGCACTGGCTTCCTATTAAACACCGAATACATTTTAAAATCTTGCTAATTAGTTACAAAGCATTAAATGGTTTAGCTCCACAGTACTTGAGCGATCTCTTAACACATTATAGTCCTTCACGTCTATTGCGATCCCAAAATACTGACCAGCTTATAATACCTAGAATATCGAAGTCAACTGCTGGCGGTCGATCCTTTTCCTATTTAGCTCCTAAACTCTGGAACAGTCTTCCTAATACAGTTCGGGAAGCAGACACACTCTGTCAGTTTAAATGTAGACTAAAAACACATCTCTTCAACCTGGCATACACATAACACATTATACATACATTTTTAATCCAAATCATGTAAAATGATTGTTAGGCTGCATAATTTAGATAAGCTGGAACCGGGAACATTCCCATAACACCTGATGTACTCGATACATCAGAGGAACAATGGCATCTATGCTGATATTGGTCTCTGTTTATTCCGAGGTTACCGTGGTCAGCTGGATCCGGGCCGTATCCAGATCAGATGAAGGACCTGGACTGCACTGCCCTGAAGTGTCTGCGGAGATCGTGACTCTACTAGACCCTCCCCTGTGACGATCATGAACCCATCTCTAACCGGACCAAATTGGACTTCATATTGGACTTGAATTGTTGTTAATATAATAATCATGCACTGTTTGGCTGTTGGCCAGAGGAGAACTGGTCCCCCAACTGAGCCTGGTTTCTCCCAAGGTTTTTTCTCCATTCTATTCTTCATTCGTTACGTCACCTGCCGGAGTTCTGGTTCCTTGCCGTTGTCGCCTATGGCTTGCTCAGTTGGGGAAACTTAACACTTAAAATTCATCAATTGTATTAATTCACCTGCTCTTTTGGGGCTTCTGTTCAGCCAAACAAACTTTGTTTATATTGTTTTTCCTGTAAAGCTGCTTTGAAACAATCTACATTGTAAAAAGCGCTATATAAGTAAAGGTGACTTGACAAACTCTCAAGTCCGACATTAATCAGAGGTTATGGCTAAAGTTATTTAACAGACCGCCCATGCTTGTTGTGATTTAAATAACCGTTTAGTTTAGCCCCCTACAGACGCCTATTGTGCGACTGCATAACAACTTAATTAAAGTCGAGCAGTTAATCAGAAATCTAGAATCTCAGCTGATGTGCCCCAATGCTCCATCTAACCTGAGATCTAGTATGCATTTAACCCTGGACACAGATTTGCGGTAACAAAGGATGCAGCGTAATCTACTGAAGTGAATCATTTCAGAGTTAGACCGAATAGAATCAAACGTAACAATTTATTAACATTCAGGTAAATGTATTGTGCCAATTACATAATTGAATTAAAAGATAAATCAATACAAACATTGAATGCTCAGAAATAGAGTAAAGATGCATACCTGAACTTAGGAAAATACGTAATGCTAAGTTTCTAAAAGGCACTCAATATTACGGGCTGATCTTGGTTATCAATTCACTATGCAGAGTGTCTGTTGGGACACTCAGCATCATGAATGAATCTGACCAACACAAGACAGAGCAGCCATGAGTATTCTGAAACCTTCCCTTAAATAACCCAGACCAGACCAGGACAGGAACCTCTTTGAAGTGTTAAAAATAACAATGGACCTTTTGGTTCTTGAGGACAGACGGTAATTAGCATGGAAGACCTCAGGAGGGGCAAGCCCATCCTAAATAAGCCAGACATTTCTAACTCTTTAACCTTTAACACCTGTGGTTTGCTTCTTATGGGAATGAGACCTTTGTACCAGACACACTTAGACATTTCAAATGATACCAAACATGTATAACATCGTATGATAATTTTTCACATTAAACCATGTATTCTGTTGGGTGAGTTTCAGGCCCTTTGCAGAGAAGAGGTGGGGGAAAAGGGGGAGAACATATTGAAATGCAATAGTGAGACTGGGGTGTTATGCCCAGCAGGTTGTGTCTCTGGGGATGTGCATTAAGATGATATGTCACAGCATGAAGCGTCTCGGGAACAGTTTGGCGTGAATAGGGTAGCGTCTGGACGTTGTCTCAAATTGATAGATCAAAAGCAAATATCTGATTGTGACTTTTTGAATTAACACAGGCTTAGCGATGGTAGTAAGGGCCCGTCCACACGGGAACGCGAATCACTGTAACCGCATACATTTCTTATCGGATTGGCGTTGCGTCCACACGGATCCGGCGTTCTGGGTGACTGAATCCGCTCTCTTTGGAGAACGGGTCCTAAAGTGGAAAGATCTGAGAACGACACCCTTGCGTTCTCGTGTGGACGGCCAATCCGCATCTTTTGTGAGAACGATGATGTCATCACATCAGGTGTCGGCTGCTTCACACGTAACAGCAACAACAGTAATGGCGGACTACATGATTGTGCTCGTGCTGCAGAAGCTACTGAGCCTAATCTATTGCTTTTAGCTTTATTACACTGTGTTGGGAACGATGCAAGGTGATAAAGACTTACAGCCTCCTACACAATGCAACAACTACCTCACAGACTGTAATGAGGGAGAGGGAAAGAGAGTGAGGAGAGTACTCACAAAGTACATTGACCCTTAAAAATGCTGGCCATCAAGTTTTGTTCTGTTTTTTTGTTTTTTTTTACAGTATTTACCTTTATGAAAATGTACTAATGATTATTTTGAAAGTGTTGTATTGAATATGTCTAGTGAAAATAAATGAGAGCAAAAATTCAAGAACTGTTTTTATTGGAAAATAGAACAATTAAAAATAACCTGAAAAAACAGGTATAAAGTGCAGCAGTGCACAAAACACATGTAGTGCAGGGCAAACAATATAAAAATCAAGAATTACAATGCAACAGGGCAGTCACTCAGTGTCATCTTGCAGCAGTGCATGTCTGTAAATATTCAGCGCATTCAGCGCGCAAGGTTATGCGCATGCTCAAACTCTTCTTCTCCGTGTATAGTGTGTATCTGTGGCAGAATTACAGCGCCCCATACTGGTCTGGCAATTATACTACACCGTTCTCAGTCGGTTTCAGTGTTCTCGTGTGGACGCTGAGATTTCTTGCGCAGACGCCGTGTTTACGGCATTTTTTTTTAGAACGAAGGAAAAAAAAAAAAGAGCAGTTAGGGAATGCACCGGGAATGCCGGCGCGTTCCTTATCCGATCTTTTTTTTCCTCGTTCAAAAAAAAAATCTGTGTCCACACGATACCACTGAAACCGACTGAATCCGGTGTAGTTTATATGCCAGACCAGTATGGGTTGCTGTAATTCTGCCACAGATAATACACTATACACAGAGAAGAAGACTTTGAGCATGCGCATTGTTGTTGCTGTTCAGTGTTGCCAGATTGCTATTACCCTTTTGTCACGTCCGACCGGGAAAACATGCCTTTTAGCTGGTTGATAAAATTTGGGATGGTTTTTGATGCATAAAATCGCTCAACATTTTTCATTATTTATAAGAGTACTCACTTTGGGCTGGTATTTTTTTAAATTGGAGGGTTTTAAGCTGTAGCTGCGCTGGAATCTTCAGTCCAATCTGGCAACACTGTTGCTGTTACTGTGACGCAGCCGACACGTGATGTGATGACATCATCAGTAAACAAAAAATATACGGATTTGCCGTCCACACGAATCCGCAAGGGTGTCGGATTCAGATCTATCCACTTTAGGACCCGGTATCAAAAGTGAGCGGATTCAGTCTCCCAAATCGCCGGATGCGTGTGGACGGAACGCCAATCCGATAAGAAATGTATGCGGATGCAGTGATCCGCGTCTCCGTGTGGACGGGGCCTAAGTCTACAAAGACAGTCATTTTATGGCCCTGGGGGCAATAAAACTATGTCCTCCTCCAGGCCTCCCTTCTCCCCCCACAGACATGCATTCCACAGAATGGCACATCTGATGCAGGGTTCATAGCACATCAGTTCAAAAAAATTCCATGACTTTTCAATTTGTCAAAGTTATAATTCTCAACGACATTTTAATGATTTTTGGTACTTAATTTTGTACAGTCAAAAAATATGGTACACGTACATGTATCAAAACCAGAAGAAACACATTTAAAAACAAAAGCAGTCTACAGCAATGGGCAAAACATTGCCAAGTCCCATAAAAATGTGTATGAAATTACACTACAATACAATTAAGTGGCAAAAACCAGAACAGGAACAAACACATTCAAAACAACAGACTGATAGTCCCTTGAAAAATAGGGTACACTACAATATAAATAATTAGTAACACATCTAAAACAGTCTGATTTCAAGTTCCATCCAGGGATTTCAATAGCTTTTGAAAACCAGGGGTCATTTTTGGGTTCAATTTGTCTATTAACAAAAAAACCGCATTCAACGGTAGCCTGGCCATGTGATAAAAACAACAGATTGGACATCACTGACCAGAGTTTACCCAGTTCAGGCTCTGAGGACAACTTACAATACAGCAGTTTGTCAGTGTTGTCTTCGCACTTATCAACATTTTTGAACAAGGAGTAGTTTGCAGGAATGCCAGTGTCAATGAAAGTGTCATACTTGTTTGCTACATCATCACAATCCTTGTCAGCAACCTGCTTGGCAGATTGTTGCAGAGTTGAAAGGGAACTCCTCCCCTTCACGTAAATTCTGAAACCTTATAGGATAACGCCAGTTGACAACTGGCCAATTGTCGCGCGATGCGGCTCTGGCTGTCAGGCAGTATGAATAGCATAAAGCGCGGCGATTGCGTCAGAATCATGACTGAACACGGCACAGCTGGTCAAGAGGCGAACATTGCAATGTCTCGTTCCCGTTTCTCAGGGAACCGAGGTTACGATAGTAACCGGAGACGTTCCCTTTCGAGAGCAGGAACGAGACGTTGCAAGGAAATGCATTTGGAAAATGTGTTTAATCTCACCTTGAGAGAGACAAAGATCAGCGCGAACACAGGAAACAATTCACCAATCACAGCGAAGAGGCGCACAGCTCAACCAATGGCAACGCCAGGTGTGCTCACTACTGATAGGTGCAGCTAAACCAATGAAATTAGTAGCTGAAGCCTACCAAAATTTGCATATCAGAAGCCGTAAAAATAGCAGGCTGCACCATTACAGGGCAGACATGACTATTCAGAGAGCATTTAAGCACAACTACCGTATTTATTCGAGTATATCGCGCACAGGTGTATAACGCACACCCCTAATTTTCGATGAAAAATCGGTATAAAATTGTTTCACACCAAGCATTGTAATTGACAAAAAAATTCCCACAGCAGGTCGTCTTCTGTGCCGTCCATTTTATTGCTGATGCCTGTCTTCAAAAACTCTTGATGATCATTTATTTTGGTATGTCTTCCCATGATGTTTTAACTCAGGATGTCACGAGAGATAGTCCAGTGAGCGGCTGCAGCCCGTAAAATGCGCAGCGCGAACTCACTGTACTAAATTCCTTATTGGTTTGCATTTGTATTCTTCTGTTGTGTGTATGTGAGGCCGTTGTGCACATACAGCGCGCTGATTGCAGTTCTGTCACCGAAATCTTTTTACTTTCAGTTTCGTTCCTGCAGCCATCTTCTGCGCGTGGTAAATGAATGCATGAATGTAAGTTAATTTGTGTTAATATCTATCTGTTTACTGTGATATATTTAACACTTTCATGACGCAACTGTATTTCCGATCGCTGTTATTCAGTTTATAATTGTGTATATCCGTTCAGATATGTAAATATGTTCAAGTGATGTGCAGAGTATTTTCATGCATATGTTTAGCGCCATTTTACCGCGATGTTGAGAACATTAATCTGTGTATTGAATACTGAGGTAAATTTATGTTATTGGATGCAGACAAATTCTGATATATATTTTATTTGTTTATTTCAGACAAAACCACATGTTTACCACCTCTGTGAATTAATGGCTGTAAATCTTCTTTAAGAGATAAACGGTGAAACGAACTCTGTCTCCTGTCAAGCTTCTTGCCGGAGTCCCGTAGTGGACTAGCCTTCCACCTAACATCCCATCATATAGTCTTTTTCACTCACAATTCAAAACAAACCCCACCCCACCCCAGCCCAGCCCTCGTGTATAACGCACACCCTAACTCTGATTTATTTTTTTGGTAGAAAATTTTTGCGCGTTATACTCGAATAAATACGGTAAGCATAGCGTCAACGGCAAAGCGGCGACAGTGAGCACATAAGCACGAACTACTGTACAAGAACCACAGCGTCAACAGCAAAAGCGGTAACAACTGTATTTTGAGAAAAGTAGCAATATCCCAGGAATAATTTATTCAATTACTCGCCGAAAGCACTTGAGAAGCCAAAGATGGAACATCCAGTTTATAAAACCTGGCGAAAGTGTTATGAGAAGACCAGCCAGCAGCAAAACAGATATCCTGTATTGTCGTACCTCTAGACCAGGCCCACGACGAAACAATAAAAAAATAAAAATAAATAGACAATAAGACAAATTTAATGACATTTCCATGACTTCATTGACAAATTACAATTTTCCATGACATTTCAATGATTTTTCAAGACACAAGAAATTTCCCTGACTTTTCCAGTTTTCCATGACCACTATGAACCCTGTGATGACACACACACACCCCCACACCCTGACACACACACACACATCCTGACACTCACATACTCGAATACACAAAATTGTCTACATATTCAATGTAAACTCATCTTCAGCCATCTCAATCCTGTCTATGAAATTTTCTTATGTATGTATGCATGCCCTCCATGTTGTAGTCTTTTTAGTTATTTTTGGTAGTTCATTTAGACGTTTAAATGTGTATAACCTTGTTTAAAAAGAGACAACTCTTTTTTATGTCTTTCTACCCCAGAATGATTGGTATCGTTTGTCTTCTCTCAGCCTGCTCTTGTTCAATATGTATTTTGTTTAATGCTGAAATGCTTTATATAATTTCTATCATTGTTGCATCAAACTCCGAGAGAGTTCCAACAGAACCATAAAAGATGCAAATTAAGTTGAACAGAGACAAAAGGAAATTTCCCAGCATACACTTCCAAGCCAGTGATTGGCTCTCCAGCCAAGGTGTGGGAGTGTCCCTGCATTTCTATAAAGACTCCGGATACCCAGACATCTTTCTCTTCTCTTCAAACTTCTTCAATCTCCTTCCTGCATATGTTTGCTCCTCACGGGAGCAGGGCCTTCCGGCCTTGCGAGCGAGCCTTCACAACCGCTTCAAAACCAACCGCATACAAACAGCCATTTGAATTTCCCGCGATTCCAACAGGACCCATGGAACAAACCAGCATACTCCCAAAGAAACTCTCTCAATGCAAGGCTTGGTATCTCAACACACAAAAAACCCAATGCAAGTAGCGTTTACGAACTCTAAATGCGTTTAAAGCTTATCTGCCCCTTTGTTAAAGGTGATTTCCATGCTGGTTTTCTCAAAGGTTTAACTGTCTGTAAGAATGCCGCCTCCTTTCTTTACCTTTCACTCTCTCTCTCTATCGCTCACACACTTTCGTTCTTTCTCTCTCTGTATCTCCGTTAAGTCTGTCTATGTTCTGTTTAACATTTGTTTTCGTAGTTTGTTTAATAAAACACTGTATATATAATTACACATGATTTAATCTGTAATTTTCTGGAGTGAGTCCCTTTAATGTTTGCACCTTGCTACAATGCTAAGAACTTTAGTACGATAATGGAAAGATTCTTCTTCATGACGATGAAGAAGATCTTTATTAAAGTTCATAAAAGATCGCGCGGCTCGTATGATCGCACATATCGCTACTTTCAACTCAATGCTAGAAATCAATTCTACAAGCCGAATCAAGCTACTTATATTCATAATTAATCGTAATCTGTAATGATTAATTATCAATATATATAATTCCCTTTACGATGGATCTATGTGCATATTTGGTCATAACACATGATTAAACGCGTGCATAGATCCCGCTACCCCACTACCTTGAGCTGATTCGCTACAATAGTCTTGGCCAATCTTGTCCACCTTACAATAAATATTTTCTAACAGTCTATGTGTCACAAGAAGGCGTGAAGAAAATAAATGTAAATCATGAAATATTGAAATACCTTTTGTTAGTTAGTTTTCTCTCACTGAAGTTTGGTAAATCTCCATCTTTTGACCGGTCACTCTTCACAGACACAGAGCTGGACACATGTGATCCTGATCTTTCACTAATGACACAAAGAGCAGAAAGATAAAACACTTTATTACTGGAGAAGCTTCAGGCTCATGTTTAATTAAACCCATAAAGTTTCATGATAAATATTTGCTGAAAAATTTTCTAACAGAGTGTGACAAAAATAATAAACACATGAAGTACCTTTTTTTAGTTGATGGTTTTCTCTCACTGAAGTTTGGTAAATCTCCATCTTTTGACCGGTCACTCTTCACAGACACAGAGCTGGACACATGTGATCCTGATCTTTCACTAATGACACAAAGAGCAGAAACATAAAACACCTAATTACAGGAGAAACTTCAGTCTCATTTGAAAAGGTTTAATGAAGAACTAATCATGATTAATTTTATTAAAAGATAATTGAAATCACAATCATTTAATATGATAATACGTTAAATATGATCAAAATTATTTCAAAAGTAATTTTAAGTATCGTGGAATTTCACAATTATAGATACAGCAAAATATAATACAGTAATACCTCGGTTTACGAGTGACTTAGTATACGAGCAAATCGGTGTACGAGCATGGAGGGTCAAATAGTGTACAAGCATTGTATCGGTGTACGAGAAAAAATTTCCCTCACCCACGCGCATTTTTGTGTGGAAAAAGTCCTAACGCTCAGCATCGTCACACGCATTTTTACTGGAAATATCCTAAACACAGCCTCTCATAAAACAGTCACGCGGTTCCAACCCCTTTATCAGCCCTTCACTCGTTCATTCTCTCAGCGTCGCTCGGTTTGGTTGCATCATTCACCACAGTGATACTTTTATAAGTGATTTACAGCGGTTTTACCTTGTGTTGTTAATATTAACTGTGATCGCTATTGTTCACGTAGTGAAATATATATGTACAGTACAGCATATAGAAAGAAAAATCCTCCCTATAAGCAGTAACTGTCACGGTTCATGAATTCATTGTCTCCTAGTTCTGCCTGAGCGTGTGTGTGTGTGGGGGGGCGTGGTCACTGATCACTGCAGCAGCCATGTCATGTTGTGCTTGCGTGCTGTCTCTGGATCGCCCATGTTCCACGACATTCACTCTGGATTATAACTTCAGCCCATTGGATCCCTGCGCCACCGGACATTGTTTGTTTTCCGCACTGTTATAATAAATTCACTCATTTGCACTTGAATCCGGGTTTTGTGTTTTCCCTAGCTGACAGTAACACTCCCCGTCCTCTCGTCTCCATCACGGCTAAGCTAAAGTGCTTTACAGTAAATTGTCAAGTATTTTTATTGTTTACTTGTCAATTATTAATTCGGATTTATATGAGATCTTAATGGTTATCATTTTAACTATAATTAATAGGGTAAAACCAAAAAAACTATTAAAAATGGGCATTTATGGTCGTGTAGAACGAATCGATTGATTTTTTGTGCATTCTTATGGGGAAAATTGTTTTGGCGTACGAGCATTTTGGGTTACGAGCTCTTGGAACGAATTAAACTCGTAAACCGAGGTATTACTGTACTAGGTTGATTAATGTAAGAAAAGGCTCCTCAAAACAATTGCACAAGACAAGCAAACAGTCAGCAATACAATAAGAACAAATAAACTAATTACAAACAAAACCCAGTTTCAACATTTATAGGAAGTTCTGAATTGTTTTGCACAGCATTTGAAATGGCAATGGTGAGAGAAAACACAGCTTGTTGATCAGGATTTGTCGTTTCCAGCTCAAAAGTGAAACTCCAGTAGAGTTTGCAATGATTGTGTTGCACAGTGTCAGTCTTACCTCTGTTTCTGTGAGAGACTCATGTTAGAGAGAGAGAGCTTTCCTCGCTCCTCTGACATTACTGCAGCTAAACTGCCACTGAAAACAGCTCAGCGCTGAAGACCATCAGATGCTCAGCATGACCTGCACATGACCATCAGTTATTATCATCATGTTCAGAGGGAGAGATGACTCAAACACATTCATATTATTCATATTCATGTGCTGGTCAGTTCAACAGCAGCCACAGAAATTACTGTTTATTAAGAGACAATATTTGACACATTAGATTGATTTACAGGGGCATTTCTGTCTAAACTTATAGAATATATGCATCACCTTTATGTAAATTCTAACATTAAAACACAATTCAGTGTGTAGTGTCTGTTCTCTGACTGAAAAAAAGTAAAATTATACTTTTTTACTTTAAATAAATTTTATTTAAAAACAAATCATGTTGGGCAAAAAATAAAATAATCCATAATTTTGTTCAAACAGATAAAAGGAAAAGATGATTGAAAACTACAAAGTGTTTAATTTTCTAGTTAAAGCTTCCGAAAGGGTAGTGACAAAAACCTCACTGTCAGATTTGTATAAGTGTGAAATCACTGAGTGTTTGAGTTTCAGTGACGTGGATCCTCAGTCTGATCACACGCGTTTCAACATGTTACAAAGATGTAACACTTTTCCACTGAATGTTCACATGATCATCAGTGTAAGTCACTGTTATATCAGCACTTCACGCATATTTCCCTGAAGAGCAGAAACACCATATATCATAAAGCTAGTTGAAGTGTGCAGTGCTTTATCTTGACATTACACGAAGTGAAAATGCCTGTATGCATTCAGGGATGAGCAAACTAATAAAATCAATAAAAACCTATGAAACGATAAACATTTGAAGCTTATTTAGAAATAAATTCACGCTGAAACAATATTTACATTCTTTTTTAAATAATCCACTAAACTTGCGGAGAAACAAAAACGAGCGTGAACTAAAATTCTCAGTTCAGTGCGCATGTGCGCGAATCTCATGACTATTCATATAAACTCCGCCTTCGGAAACTAAAGTCTTTTTTTTATTTTATTGACAACAAATAAAAAAAAATTGACAAAAACATAACAACAGGAAATACAGAAGTCAAGAAATATGTCACGAACACAATACAAATAAAAATAACTAAACTACATGCCAGAGGTTAAAACATAAAATAAACACATTACACATACATACAAATGAAAACGTTATGCAAGGTTAAACATTGAAAGCAATCTTTGACTTTTTGAAGACTTTTTGTTTTTTATGCCCTTCAAAGATAGAATATAAGATTATAATCTATCAGAAATATTGACAATAGCGGGATCTTACCCAAAAATTTAGATTTGTGAATGAATATTTTTCCAAGTATTAATAACAAATTGACAATACAGTAATACCTCGGTTTACGAGCGACTTCGTATAAGAGCAAAGCGGTGTACGAGCATGGAGGGTCGAATCGGAGTACGAGAAAAAATTTCCCTGTTCCCTACCCATGCGCAGTTTTGTGTGGAAAAAGTCCTAACACTCAGCATCCTTGTGCTCATTTTTACATTAAATATCCTAATGACAGCCTCTCATAATACAGTCAGGAGGTTCCAACCCCTTTATAACCCCTTTACTCATTCATTGGCTGCATCATTCACCACAGTGATACTTTTATAAGTGATTTAATACAGAAGTTTTTACCTCATATTCTAAACATTAATTAATTAATATCGCTATTGTTCACGTAGTGAAATATACACGGTTTTAGCCAAATAATAAACAAAGTAATAGGGTTAGACAAACCATATTTTCATACAAACAACATATAAGCCTCTCCTACAAATGAGCCCTGTTTTCATGTTCGTCGGACCTGCCGTTTCTCTGCAGTATCGGCAAAAGCGCAAGGAGTAAAATGTGACTTCTTACCCCGTGGGCAGGGCTCGTTTTAACAGACAGCGGGTTAGTTGTAACACCATGTTATCCAATGCAAGTTCATTCACGTATTTTTATTTGTTTAAAAAAGTTGAGTCTTGATGATCATAAGCATAACTTATGAATTAAATATATTTTTTCCTTTATTTTTTACATTTGTTGTGTTTTGAACAATGTAATGACATGAAAAACGTTTTAATAGGTTAATACAATGCAAAATATATGATTATTGATGCAACTTGTTCAATGCGGCTTAGTGTTACAACTAACCTTGCGCTGTCTTGTTTACTTCAGGATCGGATAGCAGCCACTGTGTGTTTTTCACGTCTTTCAAAATGGTACCATCTTTTAGCCAAGAAGATGGTAATCGTAACAATATAAGATTAGACTAGCAATCTTTCACACATCTTTTGAAAATCGAAAAACAACTACTATAACAAAAAATATTTACATGCTGCCAAAAGAGTTTTTCCTGTGGTTCTCATCCAAACTTCGATGAAATTTCTCGAAAAATGGCCAGAAGACGTGTACAAACAGTGTGATGAAAATCCCTTTAGCACATTCTCTCGCGGCTCCCGCGAATTCGTTCGTACGCGGCTCCCGCGAATTCGTTCTTTCGCGGCTCCCATGTTCTACGACTTTAACTCTGGATTATCACTTAGTTTGTTTTCTGCACTATTATAATAAATTAATTTGCTTTCATCCTTGCTTTCCCCGCTCCCCCCCTCCTCCCTCTCCTCCAAGCAGGCTGCTCAAACCTGAAGTGCATTACAGTAAAATGTCAAGTATTTTTAGAGTTTAATTGTCAATTATTAATTAGTATTTATATGAGACCTTAATGGTTACAATTTTAACTGCAACTAGATAGAGGAAGTTTATGATATAAACTTCAGTTGGCTTGAGAAAGCCTATCCTGAAAGTTAAATTTATTTGTAAAAGCTTAAAAAGTTGTTTAAGTTTACAGATAGATAGATGGAAAGAATTAGATCTTGAGCATATATACACTTGTTAGTTATTGCCTTGCGTTGTTTCTAGGCAGTTACTAAGGTGTCGTTATGTTCTTTGATCATAATTTAATCTTTAATCAATTGATGATCAATTTTGCTAGCAAGATTTAATGTTAATTATCTTGTTGCTAGCAAGATTTAGAATGAATTCCGAAGTCATTAGCAACATTTAACATAAATAAGCATGTTGCTGGCAAGAATTCGCTGAATTAGCATATTGGTAGCAAGATTTATTGTTAATTAACGAGTTGCTATCAAGATTTAGCATGATCTAGCATGTCACTAGTGAGAATTTGCGTGATCTAGCATGTTGCTAGCAAGATTTAACGTTAATTAACAAGACGCTATTGACATTTAGTGTGAACTAACATCTCGCTAGTGAGATTTGTTAATTTGTAGGTCGCTTGTGAGATTTAACATGAGTTAACATGTCACTGACGAGAATGAATGTTATTTAACAAGTCACTAGTGAGATTTAATGTTTTAAAGAACACAAGAGTCAGTTGACGCAGAGACTGGAGGTTATTGATGATTCAGCTGAACAGTGAGTGGTCTGAAATATCAAAGAATAATAATGAATATTAAATATAAATCTAAAATAAACAACATTTACATTGGTAATAAACATGAGTAAATCATTAATTGATTACAGAAGTGTTGCAATACTTGGTTAGTGCACAAAATGGCATCTAGGGAACATACATGGAGTTTTTTCATCATGAGGGATCATCGGTGTTGTAACGAAATACCAAAAAATAAATAACAATGCTTTTTGATCCCCAAAGTGTTGAAAATTGCAATTAGTTTATAAAAATGTTTACGGTTTAATTACATCCTTGGCTTTTAACGGTCAGTTTTCACTAATGTGAATAATACTTTGTTTTATTTCTATTTTAAAGATGTAATTAAGCATTATTAATATAGTCTTGCCACTTTCAAAACAGACTGCAGTTACACTACATGTATATGGAGCCCTTTATACATTTATTTACTATATAAATGTGTGTATAGATAGATAGATAGATAGATATGTATGTGTATATATATATATATATATATATATATGTGTGTGTGTGTGTGTGTATAAAGCCTTTCTTCATGTGAAATAAAATAACTTAAATATTAGTATTTCTTAAATCATTCCTGCACAATTACAATGGGGATAGTAATGCTGTTTTTTTCTAATCTCAAGCAGTTTTCAGATTGAATCGATCTGCCATGTCAGACTTCAGTTCAACACGGCAATTATAGCAGATAAAGGAATCAAGGCAATGTAATATTTACTCAGGCATAAGTTATAAATAAACTTAAGTGCTTTGACGCGAGTGCGCGAGGACGCGCGTTTGAAGTTCATTGAGAGTTGCCGTTCCCATAGTAATCTACTCAGCGGGCGAAAGCCTTTGCCGAGTAAACACAAATGAGAGTCAGAATTTGGCCATATAAGTACATAAATCTTCAAGGAAACACGCTGCAGCGGTTACTTGATAATCGGAAACAATTTCCGTTTGATCATAAACTCTCTCACATAAATCTATTTTAGGAGATTATGATCTCTCTCTCCAGCAGTAATGGCGTCTTTGAAAAGCTTTGAGGCTTTGAATTGCAGCGCTCTGATTCGTTCAAACTTCAGTGCTCTCACTGACAGGGGTGTAATTTTGTGATATTATGTATGTAAAATAGAGTGATTTAACTTACTAATTAAAGTAAAAAATCGATTGTAGACCTGCAAGTTTTTTTTTCAGGATTTAAAAAAATAAAATGCATGCCCATTGGAATGGACATGTTCACACATACTGTATTGAAATGTATTATATATCAGGTGTAATGTTGTGATGTTACCAACAGATGGAGTGGATGCTCTATCTAAAATTCAGTTTTCACTTCATTAGTGAAAGTCTATGGAGATTTTATGACTTTAATCTTCAGTTTTATCAAAAATCATAAGTCTGATCAGTCTGAAAAGGGATAGCAACTCAAGTCAGAACAGGTCTGAAGTCTGAGCAGAGTTTAGTGGTTGTAGCTTTAAAGCTCTAGGAGGAGATGCTCTGAGAATTTTAGGTAAGAAGAATAATAATAACTAGATAGAGGAAGTTTATGATATAAACTTCAGTTGGCTTGAGAAAGCCTAGCCTGAAAGTTAAATTTATTTGTAAAAGCTTAAAAAGTTTTGAAAGTTTACAGATGGATAGATGGAAAGAATTAGATCTTGAGCATATATACTCTTGTTAGTTATTGCCTTGCGTTGTTTCTAGGCAGTTACTAAGGTGTCGTTATGTTCTTTGATCATAATTTAATCTTTAATCAATTGATGATCAATTTTGCTAGCAAGATTTAATGTTAATTATCTTGTTGCTAGCAAGATTTAGTATGAATTCTGAAGTCATTAGCAACATTTAACATAAATAAGCATGTTGCTGGCAAGAATTTGCTGAATTAGCATATTGTTAGCAAGATTTATCGTTAATTAGCTTAAAAAGTTTTGAGAGTTTAAACTTAAAAAAAAGTTATAATTATGCTTTTTGATTCCCAAAGTGTTGGAAAATTGTAATTAGTTTAAAAAAATGTTTACGGTTTAATTACATCCTTGGCTTTTAACGGTCAGTTTTCACTAATGCGAAAAATACTTTGTTCTATTTTAAAGCTGTAATTAAGCATTATTAGTATAGGCTAATCACTTTCAAAAGAGACTGCAGTTACACTGCATGTATATGTAGCCTTTTATATATACTAAATAGATGTGTATGTACATATATATATATATATATAATATGTATAGAGGTGTGTGTGTGTGTGTATATATATATATATATATATGATACTGTGAATAATACTTTGTTTTATTTCTATTTTAAAGCTGTAATTAAGCATTATTAATATAGGCTAATCACTTTCAAAAGAGACTGCAGTTACACCACAGTTACACTATATGTAGCCTTTTATATATACTAAATAGATGTGTGTGTATGTGTGTATATATATATATATATATATATATATATATATATATTAGGGATGAGCGAGTACAGCATTATCTGTATCTGTATCTGTTAACCATATGAATTATCTGTATCTGTATCTGTACTCGGACTGGGCGTGGCCTAACCCGGAAATGGGCGGGATTTAACCAGGAAGTGGGCGGGACTGTACCTACTATGTTGTTTTTAATCATGCAATTGATTTGGGTCGATTAGAAATTGTTATATTTATTTCTGATTAGAAAACTATTTACATGACAGCATCAGCATTGAGCTTCATATCAAAGGTTTTGATCACAAGAACAAACTATATAAAATAAGTTTTGCAACAATGAATACAACAGATGCGGTTGGAATTATGAAGAAAAATTTAATGAACAAGAGTTTTCATTTAAACATAACTTTCTTTTTTTAACTTTTAATTTTTTATGAAGTGTGATTTTTTTTTTATTTCCACGCCAGGTATGCGTGTGTGTGAGTGTGTGAGTGAGTGAGTGAGTGAGTAAGAGAGAGAGAGAGACAGAGAGAGACTGTGTGTTCTATGGATCAAATAGTCTGACGTTGTTTTTAAAATCTGCATTTATTATGTATGAAATACAGCAAGAAAGTGTCAGACACTTAGTGCGTGAAGTTAAACACTCGTTAGAGCCGGTTAAAAAAAAAAATCTCCGACAGGCAGAGACGCAACGACAGTCGCATACTACCGAGCAAACCCCACGTTTACCAGAACTATACTGGCTAATAAGTAAGTACTACAAACAAATTGAAATAAAAAACAAATCTAAAGCTGAAGAAACCCTAAATCATAGGTGTCAAACTCCCGGCCCGGCGTGTTATTATGTCCGGCCCGCGAGATCATTTTATTAATGGCCCGCGAGATGGCCCGCGCTCCAGCTGCCGCGCCGAACACTTCCTGTATTAATCAAGTCTAGCTTATGGCTTATGATGCTTCGCGCTCGCGCTACCACCCTGCCCTAAACGTTGACGGAAAAGACCCGCGAACCTGAGTGACCGAGAGAGAAAGACACCTGTTCTCGTCTCAGCGTTCTGTGTGTGAATGAGCAGGGCGGAGCCGCGGGACGCAGGAAATTTGCACGCAGACACTCAGCTGCCCAATGAGGATTTTTATTCAATCCGAGCACAGATAATGACTCGTATTACTCGTATGATACTCGTACTCGGCAAAAGTGCATTATCCGTACCGGATACTCGTTTCAGCCGAGTATCCGGCTCAACTCTAATATATATATATATATATATATATATATATATATATATATATATATATATATATATATATATATATATATATATATATAAATAAATGGTACTGTGATACTGTGAATAATACTTTGTTTTATTTCTATTTTAAAGATGTAATTAAGCATTATTTATGTAGTCTTACCACTTTCAAAACAGACAGCAGTTACACTGCATGTATATGGAGCCCTTTATATTTACAATATAGATGTAGATTGTCACGTTTATGTTAGTTTTCACCCTGGACTCTTAGTTTACCTTGTCTGTGTCACATGTTCCCCGTTCCTGATCTCACCTCACCCAGTTCCCATTAGCACTTATCAGTCACAGGTGTTTTGTGTTTCTGTTAATCATAGTCAGTATTTAAGTTCTCCATGTTCACTCCCCTGTTGTCGATTGTTAATGTTATGTTCCCTAGTCGTGTGTGGATGTTATTTCTGTTGAGTTTGCACCATCGCGTGCTTTTGTTTTTGTTATTGAATAAAGTGTTTACTTGCATTTCTGGCTCCGCGTATGCTCCGCATCGCACACGATCCTGCGCCTTGTGACATAGATAGATATGCATGTATGTGTGTGAATAAATTTACGCGCTATAAATAAACGTAGGCGCTTAGGCGTGGACGCGCGAATGCGGGAGGACGCGCGTATATGGAGCCTCTAATACATACTTTTTAGATGTATATGTAAATCCTTCCTTCATGGGAAACAAACTTAAATATTAGTATTTTTAAAATAATTCCTGCTAAAGTACAATGAGGAGAGTAATGCAGTTTTTTCTAATCTCAAGCAGTTTTCAGATTGACTCGATCTGCCATGTCAGACTTCAGTTCAACACGGCAATTATAGCAGATAAAGGAATCAACGCAATGTAATATTTGTATAAAGGCTTCCTCCATGGGAAACAAAATAACTTAAATATTAGTATTTTTTAAATAATTCCTGCTCATGTAATGCAGCAGAGTAATGCAGTTTTTTTTAATCTCAAGCAGTTTACAGTTTGAATCGATCTGCCATCGTTTTTGCATCCTTTTAAATACCTTATTTCATTTATTGTTTAAGTGTTCACAAAACATCGATCTATCAGCGAATCTGCTCAGGAAGCGCGTTTGAACTCGAGAACAGGAGTCAGACTTTAGTTAAAAGCAGATAAAAGAATTAACACAATGTAACTATATACTCAAGAATTGGTTATAAATAACTTTGACTGTTAGACGCTGCATTTGAAGAGAGTCAGCGCGCGCGCTGCTCAGGGAAGCCTTTTTACATGTGTCTTCCCCATGAACACACGAGCGAGAGTCAGAATTCGGCAATAAAGTACATAAATGAGCGCTATAAATAAACGTAGGTGCTTAGACGGTTATGCGTTGGCGCGAGTCCAGGAGGACGCGCGTTTAAACTTCACCTACCTTCCCCATAGTAATGTACTCCGTTGCCGAGTAAAGACGAATGAGAGTCAGAATTCGGCAATAAAGTACATAAATGAGCGCTATAAATAAACGTAGGTGCTTAGACGGTTATGCGTTGGCGCGAGTCCAGGAGGACGCGCGTTTAAACTTCACTTACCTTCCCCATAGTAATGTACTCCGTTGCCGAGTAAAGACGAATGAGAGTCAGAATTTGGCCATATAAGTGCATAAATCTTCAAGGAAACACGCTGCAGCGGTTACTTGATAATCGGAAACAATTTCCGTTTGATCATAAACTCTCTCACATAAATCTATTTTAGGAGATTATGATCTCTCTCTCCAGCAGTAATGGCGTCTTTGAAAAGCTTTGAGGCTTTGAATTGCAGCGCTCTGATATATATATATATATATATATATATATATATATATATATATATATATGTATATATATATATAATATGTATAGAGGTGTGTGTGTGTATATATATATATATATATATATATATATATATGATACTGTGAATAATACTTTGTTTTATTTCTATTTTAAAGCTGTAATTAAGCATTATTAATATAGGCTAATCACTTTCAAAAGAGACTGCAGTTACACCACAATTACACTATATGTAGCCTTTTATATATACTAAAAGAATTTTATTTTTGAGGGGGCCCAGCTTAAAATGAGGGGGCCTGAGCATAACGTAATCGGCTGGATTCGAACCTGCGCATGAAAACCGCATTGGATTGTTAGTCCATCGCCTTAACCATTCAGCCAGACTGGTTATAGTGTAACCCGCAGCGCGCTATTGTTGACTGTGGGGGTGCGTTGCGATCGTCTTGTGCAGCTGTAAATGTTTTCAATTTAGTTGTCGCGATTTTAAACAATTGAAAATCTGAGGGGGCCGCACATGTAAATGAGGGGGCCCAGGCCCACCCAGGCCCCACCGTGGCTACGCCACTGCTGCTAAAGTACAATGAGGAGAGTAATGCAGTTTTTTCTAATCTCAAGCAGTTTTCAGATTGACTCGATCTGCCATGTCAGACTTCAGTTCAACACGGCAATTATAGCAGATAAAGGAATCAACGCAATGTAATATTTGTATAAAGCCTTCCTCCATGGGAAACAAAATAACTTAAATATTAGTATTTTAAAAATAATTCCTGCTCAAGTAATGCAGCAGAGTAATGCAGTTTTTTTGAATCTCAAGCAGTTTACAGTTTGAATCGATCTGCCATGTTTTTGCATCCTTAAAAATCTTATTTCATTTATTGTTTAAGTGTTCACAAAACATCGATCTATCAGCGAATCTGCTCAGGAAGCGCGTTTGAACTCGAGAACAGGAGTCAGACTTTAGTTAAAAGCAGATAAAAGAATTAACACAATGTGACTATATACTCAAGAATTAGTTATAAATAACTTTGACTGTTAGACGCTGCATTTGAAGAGAGTCAGCGCGCGCGCTGCTCAGGGAAGCCTTTCCAATGTATATTCATGTTTCTGCATTCCCTATGTATACACGAGCGAGAGTCAGAATTCAGCAATAAAGTACATAAATAAACGTAGGCGCTTAGACGGTTATACGTTGGCGCGAGTCCAGGAGAGGACGCGCGTTTAAACTTCACTTACCTTTCCCATAGTAGAAAATCCGTTGCCGAGTAAAGACGAATGAGAGTCAGAATTCGGCCATATAAGTGCATAAATCTTCAAGGAAACACGCTGCAGTGGTTACTTGATAATCGGAAACAATTTCCGTTTGATCATAAACTGTCTCACATAAATCTATTTTAGGAGATTATGATCTCTCTCTCCGGCAGTAATGGCGTCTTTGAAAAGCTTTGAGACTTTGAATTGCAGCGCTCTGATTCGTTCAAACTTCAGTGCTCTCACTGACAGGGGTGTAATTTTGTGATATTATGTATGTAAAATAGAGAGATTTAACTTACTAATTAAAGTAAAAAATCGATTGCAAGTTTTTTTTCAGGATTTAAAAAAATAAAATGCATGCCCATTGGAATGGACATGTTCACACAAACTGTATTGAAATGTATTATATATCAGGTGTAATGTTGTTATGTCACCAATAGATGGAGTGGACGCTCTATCTAAAATTCAGTTTTCACTTCATTAGTGAAAGTCTATGGAGATTTTATGACTTTAATCTTCAGTTTTATCAAAAATCATAAGTCTGATCAGTCTGAAAAGGGATAGCAACTCAAGTCAGAACAGGTCTGAAGTCTGAGCAGAGTTTATTGGTTGTAGCTTTAAAGCTCTAGGAGGAGATGCATTGAGAATTTTAGGTAAGAAGAATAATAATAATAATAATAATAATAATAAGTTTAGATACAATATCACTAAGTTGGCTTTCTCAAGCCAACTTAACTAGATAGAGGAAGTTTATGATATAAACTTCAGTTGGCTTGAGAAAGCCTATCCTGAAAGTTAAATTTATTTGTAAAAGCTTAAAAAGTTGTTTAAGTTTACAGATAGATAGATGGAAAGAATTAGATCTTGAGCATATATACACTTGTTAGTTATTGCCTTGCGTTGTTTCTAGGCAGTTACTAAGGTGTCGTTATGTTCTTTGATCATAATTTAATCTTTAATCAATTGATGATCAATTTTGCTAGCAAGATTTAATGTTAATTATCTTGTTGCTAGCAAGATTTAGAATGAATTCCGAAGTCATTAGCAACATTTAACATAAATAAGCATGTTGCTGGCAAGAATTCGCTGAATTAGCATATTGGTAGCAAGATTTATTGTTAATTAACAAGTTGCTATCAAGATTTAGCATGATCTAGCATGTCACTAGTGAGAATTTGCGTGATCTAGCATGTTGCTAGCAAGATTTAACGTTAATTAACAAGACGCTATTGACATTTAGTGTGAACTAACATCTCGCTAGTGAGATTTGTTAATTCGTAGGTCGCTTGTGAGATTTAACATGAGTTAACATGTCACTGACGAGAATGAATGTTATTTAACAAGTCACTAGTGAGATTTAATGTTTTAAAGAACACAAGAGTCAGTTGACGCAGAGACTGGAGGTTATTGATGATTCAGCTGAACAGTGAGTGGTCTGAAATATCAAAGAATAATAATGAATATTAAATATAAATCTAAAATAAACAACATTTACATTGGTAATAAACATGAGTAAATAATTAATTGATTACAGAAGTGTTGCAATACTTGGTTAGTGCACAAAATGGCATCTAGGGAACATACATGGAGTTTTTTCATCAAGAGGGATCATCGGTGTTGTAACGAAATACCAAAAAATAAATAACAATGCTTTTTGATCCCCAAAGTGTTGAAAATTGCAATTAGTTTATAAAAATGTTTACGGTTTAATTACAACCTTGGCTTTTAACGGTCAGTTTTCACTAATGTGAATACTTTGTTTTATTTCTATTTTAAAGATGTAATTAAGCATTATTAATATAGTCTTACCACTTTCTAAACAGACTGCAGTTCCACTGCATATATATGGAGCCCTTTATACATTTATTTACTTTAAATATTAGTATTTTAAAAATAATTCCTGCTCAAGTAATGCAGCAGAGTAATGCAGGTTTTTTGAACTCAAGCAGTTTACAGTTTGAATCGATCTGCCATCGTTTTTGCATCCTTTTAAATACCTTATTTCATTTATTGTTTAAGTGTTCACAAAACCTCGATCTATCAGCGAATCTGCTCAGGAAGCGCGTTTGAACTCGAGAACAGGAGTCAGACTTTAGTTAAAAGCAGATAAAAGAATTAACACAATGTAACTATATACTCAAGAATTAGTTATAAATAACTTTGACTGTTAGACGCTGCATTTGAAGAGAGTCAGCGCGCGCTGCTCAGGGAAGCCTTTTACATGTCTTCCCCATGACAACACGAGCGAGAGTCAGAATTCGGCAATAAAGTACATAAATGAGCGCTATAAATAAACTTAGGCGATTAGACGGTTATGCTTTGGCGCGAGTCCAGGAGGACGCGCGTTTAAACTTCACTTACCTTTCCTATAGTATCATAGTGCTCAACAGCGAAAACCCGTCGCCATGTAAAGACGAATGAGAGTCAGAATTCGGCCATATAAGTGCATAAATCTTCAAGCAAACACGCTGCAGCGGTTACTTGATAATCGGAAACAATTTCCGTTTGATCATAAACTCTCTCACATAAATCTATTTTAGGAGATTATGATCTCTCTCTCCGGCAGTAATGGCGTCTTTGAAAAGCTTTGAGGCTTTGAATTGCAGCGCTCTGATTCGTTCAAACTTCAGTGCTCTCACTGACAGGGGTGTAATTTTGTGATATTATGTATGTAAAATAGAGAGATTTAACTTACTAATTAAAGTAAAAAATCGATTGTAGACCTGCAAGTTTTTTTTTCAGGATTTAAAAAAATAAAATGCATGCCCATTGGAATGGACATGTTCACACATACTGTATTGAAATGTATTATATATCAGGTGTAATGTTGTGATGTTACCAACAGATGGAGTGGACGCTCTATCTAAAATTCAGTTTTCACTTCATTAGTGAAAGTCTATGGAGATTTTATGACTTTAATCTTCAGTTTTATCAAAAATCATAAGTCTGATCAGTCTGAAAAGGGATAGCAACTCAAGTCAGAACAGGTCTGAAGTCTGAGCAGAGTTTAGTGGTTGTAGCTTTAAAGCTCTAGGAGGAGATGCATTGAGAATTTTAGGTAAGAAGAATAATAATAATAATAATAATAATAAGTTTAGATACAATATCACTAAGTTGGCTTTCTCAAGCCAACTTAACTAGATAGAGGAAGTTTATGATATAAACTTCAGTTGGCTTGAGAAAGCCTAGCCTGAAAGTTAAATTTATTTGTAAAAGCTTAAAAAGTTTTGAAAGTTTACAGATGGATAGATGGAAAGAATTAGATCTTGAGCATATATACTCTTGTTAGTTATTGCCTTGCGTTGTTTCTAGGCAGTTACTAAGGTGTCGTTATGTTCTTTGATCATAATTTAATCTTTAATCAATTGATGATCAATTTTGCTAGCAAGATTTAATGTTAATTATCTTGTTGCTAGCAAGATTTAGTATGAATTCTGAAGTCATTAGCAACATTTAACATAAATAAGCATGTTGCTGGCAAGAATTTGCTGAATTAGCATATTGTTAGCAAGATTTATCGTTAATTAGCTTTAAAAGTTTTGAGAGTTTAAACTTAAAAATAAGTTATAATTATGCTTTTTGATCCCCAAAGTGTTGGAAAATTGTAATTAGTTTAAAAAAATGTTTACGGTTTAATTACATCCTTGGCTTTTAACGGTCAGTTTTCACTAATGCGAAAAATACTTTGTTTAATTTCTATTTTAAAGCTGTAATTAAGCATTATTAGTATAGGCTAATCACTTTCAAAAGAGACTGCAGTTACACTGCATGTATATGTAGCCTTTTATATATACTAAATAGATGTGTATGTATATATATATATATATATATATATATATATATAATATGTATAGAGGTGTGTGTGTGTGTGTATATATATATATATATATATATATATATATATATATATATATATATATATATATATATATATGATACTGTGAATAATACTTTGTTTTATTTCTATTTTAAAGCTGTAATTCTGTAATTAAGCATTATTAATATAGGCTAATCACTTTCAAAAGAGACTGCAGTTACACCACAGTTACACTATATGTAGCCTTTTATATATACTAAATAGATGTGTGTGTATATATATATATATATATATATATATATATATATAAATAAATGGTACTGTGATACTGTGAATAATACTTTGTTTTATTTCTATTTTAAAGATGTAATTAAGCATTATTTATGTAGTCTTACCACTTTCAAAACAGACAGCAGTTACACTGCATGTATATGGAGCCCTTTATATTTACAATATAGATGTAGATAGATATGCATGTATGTGTGTGAATAAATTTACGCGCTATAAATAAACGTAGGCGCTTAGGCGTGGACGCGCGTATATGGAGCCTCTAATACATACTTTTTAGATGTATATGTAAATCCTTCCTTCATGGGAAACAAACTTAAATATTAGTATTTTTAAAATAATTCCTGCTAAAGTACAATGAGGAGAGTAATGCAGTTTTTTCTAATCTCAAGCAGTTTTCAGATTGACTCGATCTGCCATGTCAGACTTCAGTTCAACACGGCAATTATAGCAGATAAAGGAATCAACGCAATGTAATATTTGTATAAAGCCTTCCTCCATGGGAAACAAAATAACTTAAATATTAGTATTTTTAAAATAATTCCTGATCATGTAATGCAGCAGAGTAATGCAGTTTTTTTTTATCTCAAGCAGTTTACAGTTTGAATCGATCTGCCATCGTTTTTGCATCCTTTTAAATACCTTATTTCATTTATTGTTTAAGTGTTCACAAAACATCGATCTATCAGCGAATCTGCTCAGGAAGCGCGTTTGAACTCGAGAACAGGAGTCAGACTTTAGTTAAAAGCAGATAAAAGAATTAACACAATGTAACTATATACTCAAGAATTAGTTATAAATAACTTTGACTGTTAGACGCTGCATTTGAAGAGAGTCAGCGCGCGCTGCTCAGGGAAGCCTTTTTACATGTGTCTTCCCCATGAACACACGAGCGAGAGTCAGAATTCGGCAATAAAGTACATAAATGAGCGCTATAAATAAACGTAGGTGCTTAGACGGTTATGCGTTGGCGCGAGTCCAGGAGGACGCGCGTTTAAACTTCACTTACCTTTCCTATAGTAATGTACTCCGTTGCCGAGTAAAGACGAATGAGAGTCAGAATTTGGCCATATAAGTGCATAAATCTTCAAGGAATTAAAAAGGGATAGCAACTCAAGTCAGAACAGGTCTGAAGTCTGAGCAGAGTTTAGTGGTTTTAGCTTTAAAGCTCTAGGAGGAGATGCTCTGAGAATTTTAGGTAAGAATAATAATAATAATAATAATAATAATAATAATAATAAGTTTAGATACAATATCACTAAGTTGGCTTTCTCAAGCCAACTTAATAATAATAATAATAATAATAAGTTTAGATACAATATCACTAAGTTGGCTTTCTCAAGCCAACTTAATTAATAGGGTAAAACCAAAAAAATATTTTAAATGAGCATTTGTGGTCATGTGGAACGAATTAATTGATTTTTAGTGTATTCTTATGGGGAAATTTGTTTTGGTGCACGAGCATTTTTACGAGTTTACGAGCTCGCTCTTGGAACGAATTAAACTCGTAAACCGAGGTATTACTGTATATTGGATGGGAATATTTGAGTTGTGATAAATGAAAATAATATTAAAGGTGTTAATACAGATTCTTACATTTGTTTTTTCTGAGAGATAGTTAAATAGTTCATTCCAAAAAGCTTTAACACAAACACATTCACAAAACAGATGTACAATTGTCTCTTCTGCATCACAGAAAGTGCACTTATTTGTAATATTCTGAATATATTATTCAGTAGATTATTACAGGGATAGCATCTATTTAAAATTTTAAATGTGATTTCTTTTATCTTATTTGTTAAAAGATATTTGTGTGGAAGAGACCAAACCAGAGTCCAGTTAACATTGTATAAAGCCATCCATTTGAAGCTGGAATGGATTTCCTATTAATAAGATTATGAACCAAGCGGTTATTAAATTTGTCATCAGTAATCTGAATCCCTTCAATTGAAATAGAGGTGTTATTGAACAAAATAGGACTACTGGTTTGCACTCCTTTCAAAAGAGTTTTTATACCACTAGGAATGGCACTTAAAACAATATTATATTCATGTATCGAGGCTACAAAACCAAATTTTCTTGAAAAATCTGAGAAGGAATAAAAATGACCATTTTCATCCATTAACTGATTAACAATGTATATGTCATTAGAATACCATCTCAAAAAATAATGATTTGTTTCTATAAATAATTTTCAAATTGTTCCAAATAAAACAACGGTGAGGTGAAAAATTGTGCTTGTAAACCAGCATCCACGATAATAAAGCCTGTTGGTGAAATTTTGCTAATTTAATGGGTAATTTACCAAGTGAGAAGGGGCACTGTAACAAATTCGATAACTCCAACTTTCTTAAAAACAAAATTAGGAAATATGTTCCTTATCGAGTCTGTTTCCTTAACAAACCTTTTTAACCAATTCACTTTTAACACATGGTTAAACAGAGTGAAGTCAATAACTCTAAGCCAGGGGTCTCAAACATGCGGGGCCATATGAAAGTTTAATGTAAGTGTGGCCCGCGAGTTTCAAATTAATAGCGCTTTACCGCGTTGTGTGTGTGTGCAAAAGGTTATTTTTTCGTGCGAGCTGGAGCTGTACAAGCCAACCAATCACAGTGGAGTACATAACTCCCGGGGGCCAATCACAGTGGAGTAAATGACTCCGGGGGCCAATCACAGTGGAGTAAATGACTCCCGGGGGCCAATCACAGTGAAGTAAATGACTCCGGGGGCCAATCACAGTGGAGTAAATGACTCCGGGGGCCAATCACAGTGGAGTAAATGACTCCCGGGGGCCAATCACAGTGAAGTAAATGACTCCCGGGGGCGGGGCATCAGCCGGGCTTGAGGCAGACAGAGAAACATAGTTGCCCGTGTAATATCACATTTGTCAAAGCCGTCAGAATTATTACTTCTTATTGTGTTTGAAATTGAGCATGTTTGACTTTGAGCTGGACGAAGTGAATGTTACTGTTATCGGCGTTGGATTTAGCGTCATGCGGATTGTATTTTGTTTTTCCATCATTTGAAATGGGCTGATTTGCGGGACATCGGTGTTATAATATAGAAAATAAAATCCAGTAAATAACGCCTCCGTGGCTGCATCCCATTGTTTGTATATAGTACATTTATTAATGCTGTCCCACAGTCCCAGCTGATAATTATCAGCCCGGTAGCAGTCTCAGTATTTTCTACCATATACAAATGTTGCGATGTTCATGTGATCAGGAAAGTATGGAAGCCCGTTTCCGCCACAGTTGAGAAAAAAAAAATATTATTTAAGTCATAATAATGAGAGGGTTTCTCAAAATAATGACTTAGTATCTGGACAAAATGAGAAAGTTTCTCACAATAATGACTTAGTATCTGGACAAAATGAGAAAGTTTCATAATAATGACTTAATATATCGAAATAATGAGAACGTTTCTTATAATATTGACTTATCTCAAAATAATGACAGTTTATCATAATAATGACTTAGTATCTCGAAAAAATTTGTAACTTTTTCCTCAACCTTGAACTTCAGTAAGTCCAAGTCCAGTTCTACTTACGGACGATCATCTTCAAGCTATACTGAGAGTCTCAACACTTTCCTCTCTCAAGCCAAATGTGTCTCAGCTATGTGAGAGGAAGATCTGCAGGTCTCTGGCAGCAAGAAGTAGGCAAGACAAATCATATTCAGAAGAACCGTTCATGTTCTTCAATACTCTGTTTATGTTCAGGACAGTTCATGCTCAGAAGAACCCATTGAAGTTAAAGAACTGTAAATAATGACGTTTGAGATTTTTGTTTTGTTTTGTGGAATTCTTGATGCGGCCCTGCCTCACCCAAACTCTGCCTCCTGCGCCCCCGGCTCATTTGAGTTTGAGACCCCTGCTCTAAGCCCTCCGTCATTATAACCTCTTTTTTAATTTTGTGTGGTTTATTTTTCCATATGAAATTATATAATGATTTATCTAATAAAGAGCAAAATGACTTAGGACACTCCATTACAGAAAAGAGATAGGAAACTCTTGATAGACCCTCTGCCTTTGATAATAAAACTCGACCAGTGAGAGACAAGTCTATCGCCAACCAAGAATTGAACTTCTTTTTAATTGCGTCTTTAATAGGATTTAGATTCGTTTCTGTTCTAATCGTATTTGAATTCAAAGATACTTTTACTCCTAAGTAATTAATTACCTCGTTAAGTTGAATTCCAAAGATTGTCATTTTATCTGTACTTTTTAAAGATAATATTTCACATTTTGAAATATTGAGTGAGAGGCCAGAAAACTGAGAAAACTCTTTGATCGTCTCCAATGCTTTAGGAACCTCCTCTTGGTCTTTTAAGAAAATTGTGGTGTCATCTGCGAATTGGGAAATTTTAGTTTCTTTATCATGAATTTCAATACCTTTAATCATATTATTCTGGTTAACCATAACATTTAAAATTTGAGTGGCTAACAGAAACAGAAATGGGGAGATAGGGTAACCCTGTCTTATTCCTCTGAGAATAGGAAATTTTGGTGTGGTTCCAGATATAAGTTTAACACAACTATTTCCTCCAACATATAATGTTCTCACTGCGTTAATAAAATAATTGTTAAAGTCAAAAAAACGTAATGCACTAAAGATAAAATTATGGCTAAGTGTTAAACAGTGTGGCAAACAGTGATTTGATCCATGAGCTAGCCACATGTCACCTCCCCATTGGCTTTTCCAAAAAATAATGTCTTCAGGGCATGAATGAGTCTCTTGAATAAAAATAAAATCACTTTTGTATTCCTTGCAAAAAAGAAAAAAAGCTTTTCTTTTTATCAGGTTCCTTAAACCTCTGGCATTAATCGAACATAGTTTTAGAACCATCGAACGTCAAACAACAGAAAAAAACGACAATCAGGAAAAAAAAGCGTTGCTTTCCTCCTAATTTTGAAAAATATAGGCAAATAGCCATTGTATGCTTGTAAAGTAAATTGCAAGTAAGAAAAAAGTGCTCATCTTCAAAAAGAATCAAACCTGATTTTGCTTCAACCCTATCAAGAGTCAAGACATATCCATTTTTTCTGCAACTATTTATTTGCCGTTAACATAAGCTTTAGAGCCAACGAAATACGCTTTTTTTCCCTTCGTTGCGTGCTTTTTGTACATAAGGCCAGAGCAGTGCGCGGGACGCTTTTTCTTCTTTGGTCAGATCTTCTCCAAAGCGTAGTTTGCGTTCTTTGAGGTAGTCGCTGTTTTTCGCGCTCTTCCAGATGTAGTCTCTCACCCAGCGCAACGCAAAGATTTGCACCACTCATTTTAGCGATGTTAACTCCGGTTTCTTTTACTAATTTCTATGTCTGTTTTTCTCTTTTCAGGTTATTAAGTAATGTGTTCAAGCGTTCCAACGACACAGGAACTTTGAAAACACTAAATAGTCCGTTTACTTAAGCATTTTGAAGGAGAAATGGCCAAAGCCTATATAGAGAAACCTACAATGCGTGCGTTTCCGGCGCCATCTTCCCCGGAACTTCGAAATTAAAGTCTCTGACCGGAAACACAAAGAATACTTTCGATTTCACATTCTCAAAAAAAAAAAACATCCAAAAACTGGAAATAAACCGTTTTACAAAAAGCATAATTGATTTCCACAAGACTAATGTCCATAAATTAGACTGTTATGCGTCATTATTTCCTCCAGTAAGTGTAATGGTGAATAATGAAAGCTTTCTTACAGGAGTCCAGACGCTCTTGTCCTGCAGGAACACAATCCAGGAAGATTCTTTGACATTCAGTGTTTGTGGCTACTTGATTCGTAGCGGAAACACGATTGGTACTGCGCATGTGCGAAAACGCAAATTTCGTTCTGCGCATGCGCGATTCTATGACCACTTCCTCTTATTTTACGACAGCTTCGTACCTGCATGATTTGTACTGCGCATGTGCGCGCTTTATAGTGACGTCATTTGGTGGTGAGGGACAATATGGATTTTTATACGTTTTATGATGGAATGCAATAATTTTTTTCAAAGAGAAAAATTCCTGACAACTTTACACAGCGTCTGAAGATGACACGGGCGTCTACTAATTTAACCAAGGTGATTTTAGGTACTGAGAGAATTTATAATGGGATCATTTAATTACACATTATGTATTTTCTTTGTATTTCTTATGTATTTCCTTCATTGATCCTGGACTGAAAAAACGGGAAGAGACCTTAGGGTACGTTTTACATGATGTATCCATAATTTTTTTAATTAGTTTTACACATGTCAAATAATGCTAGTAGGTATTGTTTGTTTTATAAAGTAACTGTCTGAACTTTTCCAGTTTTTTCCTCAACAGTCCACAGACAATTCCTGTGAAGCATTCCTGTAGACAATTCTACATGTTGATGGTAAGATTGTTTAATTTTTCAAACCTGTTGGATAATCTACAATCAAAGCCTTACAGTGTTATTTGTATTTCGCAGTTCACTCTCAGCACCTGTACATCATGAACATTCACAGAGGTAAGCTGGATTTTCACACACAAGTAGTTTCAAACTACTAGTATGTGTCGATTATTATTATTTTTTTTTTTGTGTGTTTTTAGGAGGAGGTGCCATTGATTCTCCAGTGGTGGTGCGTTCGGCATATGGAGAGGTTTTGCCTGGAAGGGAATGACTGACTAAAATGTCAGTGTCTTGGCTGTATTGTTACTTTTGGTAAAGTGATACTATAAAGTTATTGTATGAATAGTGCCTATACATTTACATGTTTTCTAAAGGCATGGACAGAGATTTGCATACTAGACAGAAGCAGCATCCCCATTTCTTCAGGGAACGCTTGTGCCTGTTTTTAGGGTGTCAAAATGCATCGGCACCAAACCGTCACTCAACAGAAGAGATCAGGAAGAGGACACTGATTAGGTAAATGATTTTAGTCGTCATATACCAAGCAGTTGCATGTATGCTGGATACATATTTTAATTGGTTTGTGCCATTTCATATGTATTTATTTTACCAGGTGCAACAGCCAGCCATTGCGAGAGACCTTCGTACAGCGTGGAGCTGCTAAACACAGACTCATGCCGTGAGATGACACAGCCTGCTTTTCTCCAGATGAACTGTGATGATCAACAACATGCCCTCAGGAAGGTCCTAGGGAGTGACTTCTCTGAAGCAAAGCATGACTTTTTATTTATATTTCAGTGTCAAGAGGACATGGAAACATGTTTGTCATACTGTGCTGATGAGTAAGGACTGAAAGTCAATGCCATGTTACTCAATCAGCGAGTGTGTGTGTATGTGTGAAGGAATTAATAAATGTTTGAATAAATAAAATTGAATAAATTAATATCTTTATTTTGTGTTTCTTAAATGCAGACATTTAAGCATACTGATATAAGTTGAATCTATCTTTTGAAAGTTAAATATTAAATGTAAACTCCTATACAAAGTATTATGTACACATCTGTGTTTCCAAAAATGTGGTCTAACAAATGTAAAACTAAATACTAAAAATAAATAAATACTAAAACTAAATACTTTGTATTTAGTTTGATTAAATTTAATGATATATTTTACCTTTTGTGTGTGTTTAAATGCTTTATTAACAAATAGCATGTATAAGGTTAACATTAATATTATATCATAACATTTGCTTCACAATACAGTTGAGATTACATAAAATGTGTTGTTTTTAGATTTTGAAATCACATCTATGCACATTTTAATCTCCTTAAGCACTAAAACTGGGTTTTCCATTTTTAAATTTATATTTCTGTATATTAAATTTGCATTAAAATAAAATGTATAATGATTCAGGCACCATTTAAGCGTAAAAAGTGTCAAAGTGTAAATGTCTGAAATATTTCCGGTACGGATCGAGTAGTCACGTGATTGTGATCTGCCGTAAATTGTTTCGCACAGCTCAGACAGGAAGTAGACGCGTTTTCGCGCATGCGCGGTACCAATCGTGTTTCCGCTACGAATCAAGGAGCCACAGTGTTGCCAGATTGGACTTCTTCTTCTTCTTGTGATGTTTATTGGCGGTGGGCAAGCCAACTATTGGTGCATTACCGCCACCTACTGAACTGGTGTGAAGTGACAATGGAAAATAAAACAAAACTATATTCTCCTGTAGTTTCCTGTATCTATTATGTATTTTATTATCATTCTTCTGAATTTTCTATTGCCTAATATCAGTTCTATTGTCATGTTATTTGCACCTTCTGTTTGTATCTCTGTTTCTAGCATTCGTCTTTCTTTTCTATATGCTCTACACTGTAATAAAATATGCTCCACTGTTTCAATTTCACCACAATGTCTACAAAACCCAGTAGGGTGCTTCCTGATTTTATGCAGATTTCCATTTAAAGATGAATGTCCTAATCTTAATCGTGTCATTATTACTTCTTCTCTTCTTTTAAAGTCACTTCCAGTCTCATTAATTTGTAATCCCACTTTATTTTGGATTTTATATAGATGTCTACCTGTCTTCTCCATATCCCATTTTTGTTGCCATGATTTAATAACAGCTTGCTTGATAATGATCTTTGCTTCTGCTTTACTGATTTTTGCATCAATTTCTACATTATTTTTATTCACTGATCTTTTAGCATGTTTATCTGCCATTTCGTTTCCATCTATTCCAACATGTGCTGGGACCCATAAAAATGACACATCCTTGCCATATTCATGTATTCTGTACATCAGTTGCATTATTTCTATAATAATATCCTGTCTGCAATTTGATTGACCTGTTAGAATACTTCTTAACGCTGCCATTGAATCTGAACATATCACTGCTTTCTTAATCTGAGTCTCTTCTAACCATTGTAAAGCTATGACAATAGCAATCAATTCTATAGTAAATACAGATAAGTAATCTGGTGTTCTTTTTGTAATAATTACTTCTTGTTGTGGTATGACTATTGCTACTCCTGTCTTATTGGATTCTGGGTCTTTAGAACCATCTGTATAAATCTGTACATTATCATGGTACGTCCGTTCCATATACTGATTCACTTCATTTATTACACCACTACTGGATTTTCCTACTTTTAGTAAAGATAAATCTATTACAGGCATTTTAAATAACCACGGAGGGATTACTGCTATAGGCACTGCATCACTGTATTTCCTATTTGCTAAATTCATTGTGTGTGCCATTTCTTCTGCTATCCACCCAATACTTTTTATATTTGCTCTCTCATGTTCCCAACATTCTTCAAATATCGCCTTTGTTGGATGTTTACTGCTTTGACCTTTTAAAGATACCCAATAAGTCATTTTTAATTGCATTCGTCTTTCCTCTAACGGCATTTCACCCATTTCTACCTGCAGAGCAGCTCTGGGTGATGTTCTGAACGCCCCGCAGCATATTCTCAACGCTTGTGTCTGCACTTTGTCAATTTTTTCCAGCACATGCTGGGTTGCTGATCCATATGCAATGCATCCATAATCAATACCTGACCTGATAACTGCTATATATATGTTTCTGAGAGAACTCCGGCTAGCCCCCCATTCACTACCTGCTAAACATCTCATAACATTCAGTGCTTTCTTACATTTAGCCAATAACTTTTCTACATGTATAATAAAGTTCAGTTTCTCATCTAACCAAACACCAAGAAACCTTACTACTGATACCTGCTCCAATTGCTTTCCATAAAGAGACAACTTAATTTGAACATTTTTCTTCTTTGTAAAACATATTACCTGTGTTTTCTCTACTGATACTCGAAACCCCCATTTCTGTGCCCATTCTTCAACTTTATTTAATGCTTGCTGAACTTTCTTAACTGTGTAAGCTATATTTCTGCCTCTTTTCCAAAGTGCACCATCGTCTGCATATATTGACCTCCCCATTCCTTTTTCCACCTCATTAAATATATCATTGATCATTATGTTAAACAGAAGGGGGCTACACACACTCCCTTGAGGGGTTCCATTTTCAACTTTATAAACCCTAGAGTATGATGTTCCCACTCTAACCTGAATTGTCCTGTCTAATAAAAAATCCAATACCCAGTTGTACACTCTTCCTGAAATACTCATGTTTTTCATTTTTATTAGTAATCCTTCTTTCCAAAGCATATCATATGCTTTTTCTACATCGATAAAAACTCCTATAACAGCCTCTTTATTTGTCTGTGCTTTCCTTATCTCTGATTCTAAGCATAGTATTGAGTCCATTGTTGTTCTGCCCTTCCTAAACCCACTCTGGTACGGTGTAAAAAGGCCTTTACTCTCTATCTCATATGTAAGTCTATTTACAATCAATCTTTCCATTATCTTACACATGTTTGATGTCAGTGCTATTGGTCTGTAGCTTGTTGCCTCAGATCTGTCTTTCCCTGGTTTTACTATCGGAACAATTATAGAATGTTTCCATGATTTAGGTAGTTTACCTTCTTCCCATATTTTATTATATAACTTTAATATACTTGCAAGTGCTACATCTGATAATTTTCCTATCATGTTATAACAAATTTCATCCTTTCCAGGAGAGGTTTCTTTTACATTTATTATTGCTCTTTTGAGCTCATACAAAGAGAAATCTTTATTTAAACAAGTATTAGTAACTTCACATTTTTTAGTTATTTCAGGATTATCTTCTTTAACTTTTTCCCTATTATTTCTTGCTTCTTCAGACAAATTATTACTGCTATGTATATTATAAAACACTTTAGCTAACATTTCTGCTTTTTCTTCATTTGAGATCGCAACTTCTTCTCCACTTCTTAATGCCGGTATGCTTAAGTTTTTATGCTGCCCACCCATTTTCCTAATCATACCCCAAATATCTGATATTTGTGTCTCCCATCCAATATTATTGCAATAATCCCTCCAATATTTCCTTTTTGTAGCTTTAATAATTTTTCTTACCATCGCCTGTGCTCTTTTATATTTTACAAGATCTTCATATAAAAATGATGATTTTACCTTCCTAAACGCTCTATTTCTTTCTCGGATAGCTTCTCCACATTCTTCACTCCACCACGGAACTGCTTTCCTTGTCCTTAATGTTGTTTTCTTACCTATAACTTCTGTTGCAGTTGTATGAATAATATTACATACTTTTGTATTATATTCCTCCACATCATCTTCTAGATTGCCCATATTAATTAATCGCTGACTACAGATATAACTGAATCTTTCCCAATCTGCATTTTTTAACTTCCATCTATCTATACTCCCCTGCTCCATTCTTGAAACTATAATTCCTATTCTACATCTTATTGGGTAATGATCGCTCCCTATCGTTGATTCCTTTAACACCTTCCATAAACTTATATTAGCTATATTCTCTGATACAAATGTGAGATCTAACATTGACTCATGCCCATTCACAATATTTATTCTTGTACTAGATCCATCATTTATACACATTATACAACCTATTTTCATCTATTAACTCTTCAATTATCTTACCGTTATAATCTGTGACTTCACTACCCCACAGTGTATTGTGGCTATTGAAGTCTCCACACCACACTATTGTATTATCACTTAACTCTAATATCTCTTCCAATTTAACCTTTTGTAATTTCTTACATGGGTTATAAAAGTTTATCACTCCTATACCCCTTCCCTCTGTCCAGATTTTTATGATAACTGCTTCAATTTCATTAACATGTATAACCCTATAGCTTATACCTTGTTCAATAAATGTTGCTACTCCTCCTCCTGTTCCTTCTTCTCTGTCCTTCCGAATTATTTCATAACCTTGGATTTTAAAATCAATATGTGGTTTTAACCATGTCTCTTGTATACAAATTATATTTGGTTTTTGCTCCAACTCCTCTATATATTTTTTTAATTCTTGTCCATTTGCTAGAAGACTTCTTGCATTCCACTGTAAAATTTCAAGTTTAATTTTTTAACAATTACTTTTCTGTGTTCCTTGGAGATCTCCTACAAGACTATCTTGTATTTTCTCAACTGTTATTTCTCTTACATCCAAGTATTTCTCTGCTGCTCTGATTATGATTTTAATTCTTTCCGTTCAACTTGATGTCTGAGCTGAACAGTTAACCACCTCTGCCATAAATGTTACAAACTTGACTTTATCTATCATCAATGACTCTTTGCTGACGTTGCTTTGATGGGTTACTTTTTGGTTAGCTATGCTATCCGGTTTTTCATTTGGATAAGATGTTTCACTATTTTTCACTCTTTTAAGGGCTTCAGCATATGTTATCCCCTCAGTTATCTTGATATTCTGAACCTTCACTGCTCTTTTCCTTACTTTACATCCCCCATACGCTGCACTATGTTCTTCTCCACAATTGCAACACTTCAAAGTCACGTTTTCTCCACACTCTCCATACTTGTGTTCTCCTCCACATTTGCCACATCTTTGTTTGCTTTTGCATACAGCAGCCACATGCCCGAATCTTTGGCATTTATAGCACCTCAACGGAGGTGGAACATACTCCCTTACATTGTAGCTCATATATCCCACCATCACCCTTACTGGCAGCGCCTCTTCATCAAACTGTATCATTACAGATAAACTGTCTTTTTTCACGCCATCCCTTGTGAATTGCAGCCGCTTCACCTTGCTAACCTTAGCATGTGCTATATTTCCTTTAATTTCTTCTTCAGTCACTTCCGTAGGAATACCATATATCACCCCTCTAACTGCTCTTCTTTCTTTCCAGCTCACACATTTTACTGTGTTTCCAGCCAATGATTTAACTAGCAATGCCTTTTCTTTCTGTGCTTCATCTTTACATATTACCATTATGTTTCCGTCTTGCAATGTTTTGGCATACTCAAAGTTCCCTAGTTTGCTCTTTAAATCTTTGCTTATCTTTAATGGGTTCCTAGATCCTGGTGAATCAAATGTAACGATGACCTTGTGTCCCTCTTTTCTTTTTATATCTGTCCGTGAGTTTACCTCTTTATCACTATCCGAATTTTGTTGATGTGTTTTTTTCCTTTTCTTACTTACTAGACTCCATTTCATTCTACTACCTTCTCCTCCTTCATCCATCCAATCCACCTCCTGATCACTTCCTGATTCGTCATCACTTCCTACCATCGTCACTCCAGTCACAGTTCAGCTGCCGCCCACCGCCACACTCCGACACCAGCCCTGGTCGCCATCGCCAGATTGGACTGACGATTTCCAGCCCAACTATAGCATAAAACCCGCCCATTTGAGAAAATACCTGCCCGGGTGTTGGTTGTTTGGCAACAGCTGATCTGTGACTGGAGTGTGTATGTAAGTGACGTAGAGCCGGAAGCGATCCGGCAATGGATGATGAAAATATAGACCCTTGTGTGACTGTGACCAGTGTTGCCATATTGGGCGGGTTCCTTTTGGTCGCGTCCGACCGGAAAAAAATGCATTGGGCTGGTCGATAAAAATTGTGCTTGTTTTTGATGACAAACCCGCCCAAATTTCCTATATAAATGCATCTAAATTCCATTAAAACAAGCCTACAAATGCATATAAATCCCCCCCCCCCCAGACGTATCTGTGCGAGCTCTCGCACCAAAGGTGATTAAATAGTGCAAAAATGACTTTTAGTTGCTTATATTCTGTATTTGCTACTTTGTTATTACTCAGAACTGTACATCTCATGTATACCGTGTTATCATGGGGCGAGCGAGGGAGATATGTTAAGTTTAGCTGAAGAAGTGTTTCCCATGTTGGCCATTACTCCAAGTAAATCACAAAGAAAAGAGCATGTGACGATCCTCGAGCCAGTATCTCGACGCAGTTGCAAGGCATAACTCAACTGATCAATAGCCGCTCTGATGGGATAGAAAAGAAGATTTCTGACATGTCTGCTGAATTAATCAAGTAGCCTACTCCTCGCTACAGACTGTAGAGCGGTGACGTCACGTATACGTGACGTATCTGCGTGACGGTACGTTTGTGTCACCGTGCATGCGCGTAAATTCACACGTGGATGTTAGTGCGCATGCGCTTAAATTCACACTTGGATAGAATAGAATAGAATAGAATAGAATCATTTATTGTCCCTTACGGGAAATTTGTTATCACACACTGTCATACAGGATGTTACTCGAAAGTGATGGATTCAAAGGCAGTAAGTGGATAAGCATTATTTATGTTGTTTTT